>JAPYZU010000597.1:0-26259 GCA_030523005.1 Tryphoninae sp. B BG-2022a
GCCGGTTTTTTTTCGCATAGGCACCTCTATTTCCCCCCGGCACTAAAAGGTTTAAGATTAAATTATAACTTTGAAATCATCGAATCAATAAATAAGCAGGAAAGTGGCCAAACACTCTTTGTCCAATAATTTCATTAATTGATAAATGAGTTTCACAATTTTGTTTTGTAAACGAGCATATTAATTATTAATATTGTGTTAATTACTCGATCAGAGTGTTTGGGTTTTTGGAGTACTTTGAAAGAATGGTTTAATATTATGAAAAAAATATTGTAACCCGTTGTAAACTCATAGTGGCAATGATGAGTTTGGATTCAATGAGCCAGGAGAGTTGCAAGTCTCGCTCTATTCTGGCCCCCGGTACACGAGAGGGCGGGCGGGTATTATTAATAGAGATTAAACTCGGCGTCGTGTAGTGTCGTGTGCAAGAGCTCTCCCGCGCTGCTCTCGTGCAAGCAGAGCAGTCTGACTCAGACTGTGGTCCACGAAGAGCATATTCACACTCTTACGCGCGCTCGTTCTTTATATTCTCCACCCTATACTCGTTTCACCGACGATCGGACGTGTACCGGACGCCATTTTCCGCCTCGAAGATAAAACGCCATTATCGTTAACGGCCAACTCGTTTTTTTGTTCTTTCCCGGTTCATTTTTCAATAATCGATTCGTGATCTTATCGCTATCAATCGATCGGCCGTGATACATCGATCGTTATCGAATCTCGTTATCGGTGTGAATTTCGTCAAATTGATCGACGTCTCAGTGACACAAAGCCCGCGAGGAGACTCGTCGCGCCGATAGAACTTTGGACTCCTCCGACGAGCTTCGAAAATTTGTGCTCTTATCATTTGACTTTTTTCTCTGGAATTACAAAAAGTGAAAGTTTTGTGACGTTTGTTGATTTTTTTTAAATACATAAAGTGCGTGATTGTTTTTTTTTCTCTGTAACTTACGTGTTTACGAAGCTTTTTATTTGTTTCGTTTTGTTATGTGAGTTTGAGGACAGTCGTAATGGCGGATCGCTGATGGAACTCGAGGACTTTTTTAGATGACCCGTTGGGTATAATGCGATCGACGATAGCGAGGTAGAAAATAAAAAGGAAGTTGATCGAAGCTCGAGGGCCCGGATATTTGGTATATTGCACATGCACATTTACGACGAGTACCGTTCGTAAACGTGTGTGTGCGCCTGTACATCGTCTATTCCGGCCTCCTAATAAGCCAAATGGGAGTGAAACGTCGTTATCTCGCTAGGCCGGTTCGATTAACTTGAACAATTGGCTCGTCACTTGTTGCAATTTAAACGCCCTGGCACGCCTGGACTGACGTAACTTCTATTATTGTAGGCCCTGGTCGTTTCCAAAAAAGAGATAGTGTGTTATTTATCCAAATCCTTTCTCCAACTCTCCACCTCTATAACAATAATATTTCTTATTTTAGAAGAGCAAGTCAAAAAAACATGAGCAGCGAACAAATTTATAAAATCTTATTTCATTACTTACAGTTTGATCTGAACTTTGATATCAAAATCGTAATCTCTGAGATTCGATAACAGCTCTAAATAGAAATTTGTAATCGATAAAAAATTGAGATTAAAGAATCATAATCGATGAGAGTGAGCAACATGGACATTTTTAAGTAGTTCTCTCCTTCCCCCTTCTTGCTCATTATTATCTGTATGGATCGATGAATCGAACGTTCGATACCAAAAGTAATAAAAGATTCCATGAGTCACAAGCCATTCCTAAAGAGCGATAAGCTTGTATCATAACACCAACAAAGACGATAAATACCACACGGCGTATGTCTATGCTCCCTACGTATCCATCATTATCTCTGTTGACTCGACTTTATTCCTCGTATTATAACACACTATACTCGGTTTATGTTCCATCGGGTATTTGCTATACCCCCCTCGTCCGTTCCTTGCAAAATATAACTCTAGAATGAAGATAGTCGAGTGGTTGACTTGGATCTCGAGTGCCCTCTGTCGATTATCGCATCGACTATTTACTTGGCCAAAAACTCGTTGCATCTCGACCATGCAAATGTGTACGTCCATCTGTCGGAAAAAAAATGCAATTATTTTTTGACCAAGGTAAAAACAAAAATTCTTATTGTCTAGAACTTTTCCTTGTTATTATTATTTTAGGATTAAACAAAAGTGCGTTAGAAATGTTCGACTCAACGTTGTACCGCGCACTGACAACACTAGATTGTAAAAAACGCGGTGAACTGGGTTAGTGCACTTTTGTCCTGAGTGTAATACTTTGTAGTTTTTAATTTCTATATATACATATATACATATATATAAAAGATACATTACCATATATCAAAAGAGCTTTGACAGACAGTCGGAAAAAAGCAGCAGGTGCGATTATGCTGTAAAAAAGCTCGCACCGTGTGAACAGTTATTCAAATGATGCTAGTGCTTTTATTGTGCGTCATAATGAAGATAGCAGAGTTTTCTGTCGGGCGCGGAAGCCCACCGTTTCCATCACCGGGGCGGCCAGTGATGCCGGTTTGCTGCAACAAAAGGAAAAGACGTTACCGCAATCAGTGCACGAGGAATACAAACGAGAAATGCACATGCATAAGCCTAAAACGTAAGCTACGTGAAAAAGACTGAGGGAAAATGTACTTTTCCTTTTTTCCTATTTTTTATTGACTAACTCTATTGGTTCATACCATTAATTAATTGAAAAGATTCAAGACTGTTCTATCAATCATTTTCACCGTAATTTTATTTATTCCCTTATGCAATTATCGAATAATAAGGGAAATAAAAGAATATTGATAAATCAATTGATTATCTAAATTCAATCAAATTGAATTATTTGATTTAATTCATTTTACGACGTACATATCGTCGATGGAATTATGACGCTGTTCTTGGAATGTTTATAGATAACGCGTGTGATAAAATAATGGGGAAAAAGTGTGAACAGGGCGGTGTTAGGTTCGCGACGCCTACGATGCGAATATGCCACGACATTTCAGACGTTTTAGAGACCGGTTGCTAGAGGAAACTCTACGAGGTTGAATTTTCAAACAATTTTTGAAGCAATTCCTGCGAAAGAACGTTTCGTTGCACGATCATTGCCAGTTCAATGGTTAATAGGCGCTCATTCTCCCCGTACGATCATAAAGTAGCTCTAAACGATCCCGGCTGCAAAGTCGAGTAGAGGTTTTGTTTTCCCCTCCTATCCGGTGGATGTGGTTTTGCCCTCGCGGTCTAAATGGCCAAACTTGTTTTTTTAAGATTTTTTTTGCTTAAAGTGATCTTTAATTTAAACTGCCGTGTAGTTGTATCTATCGGTTCCGAGAATTTTCTATGACATCATCGAGTATGCTGTTCTAATGACAAATACGAGTGTTGGAACGATCTCGACTGTTTGGGATCAGCGCCATGTGGCAAAATCATCTAGAAACTTATAAATGTCGAGGGCCAATGTATATAGTTTGCAAAGCGGGGGAGTTGATACTTTTCTGCTGCACGGATTGATCCGCAGAGGCTTGGCAGAGGACGATCTCTCCAAATGTCTTCTTCCAAAACGTTTCATATTCCATATAATTTGCCCATTGAATATTTTCACAAAAAATATTCTCGACCCCAAAACGAAATGGTCCAAACCTGAAACAATAAGAATGAGAATAATTAAATGGTCCAACGTGAAGACGAGCTATTAAAATACTCACATAAGTTTCTTGAAACGGATCGTGTTACCGAGATCTTTGACCCTTTGGAAGCAAAGGGTACGAGCATTGAAATAGCGGAATACTCTTCATAAAAAAACGTTTTAAACAGTTAGCTCTCCTCCGTTAGAAAAAGTTGGTGGTCGTTAAGAGTTTACGGGAGAAAGAGAGAAGTCCCGCCTCGGATTAAGTTTCACAGTGCATAAATGAAATTCGCGAGCCGACACGAGAAGAAGAGAGAAGAAGAGGAAGAAACGACGAAGGTATACTCCCGAGCTTTGCTTGCTGCCTTCCGCGCGTGACCCTCTTGTTTCCCTCGCGCTGGTTCGGCTCCTCGTCTAAAATTACCACCCGGGACGCTCGCAAGTTTTTCTGGCTTCGGACCCATTTACTAAAATATGATCTCGCACTTGAACCAATTTTTTCTAGCTCTCTCTTGATCCTCGACGTTCCAAGGATTCTTCGCGAATCACGAATGCTCCAAAACCAGGAAGAACTGAAACAGATTGAAATTAAAAGTCAATTTTATTTTCTAACCAGCTCGATAATTGGCAAGTTTCCCTCGAGTCGAACTTTACCAAATTTACTGCTCGAACGAACTTTCTCAATCAACGAATGCGAACTTACATTGTATTATCTGAATTAAATCGAGTGTGGACATAACCAGACGTTCGGTTAATTCAAGAGAAGTATAAATCGACTCGATTAAGGAAAATGTTATAATTAAAAATTATTGACAAAATTCCAAGTGATTCATTTTCCCTCGAATTTGCATTCACTCTTACAAACATTATTTAATGACTAAAAAGTGTGTATAATTAATAAATAATCAATCGATTCATTACAGTTGATTATTATATTAAAGCGAAGAAAAAGTTTAATCGACAAATTCTCAACGATGAAAAATAATTGTCATTCTTCCTTGTATCTTGAACAATGTTATTTAAATAGGTGAGTGTTTTTCTTCTCGTTGTAAATACGCCCTCGATATTTGAGAGAAGGTATAATATATCAAACTCGACGGTATTAGTATTCAATAAAGCTATCACCTTTGTCCGATGGACATGCGCACATTGTTTCATCCATAATGATGTATAGAGCAACGGTATATCGCTTGTATATAGGTATAGAGTGTGTAGGCGCATGTAAACCCGACAATGATGAAATTCCAGTCGCGACAGTAGCACGACAGAGTCGAAAGAGTGTACAACCGGGAGACGGCTCGCCATATGGACGCGACAATTACGTACGATTTCGGTTTACGTTTAACGAGTGTAAATGTTTACTGCTTAAATCGTCATTTATAAACAGTGTCAACGACAATTCATCATGAGGCTAAAAACTGTCGTCCGTTCAGGTGGGCGATTCAACACTCCTATGCCTATTTGTCTGTACATATATGGAGATAGAAACCTCTGCGAGTGTACACCCAAACGAAAGTTAACTGCGTCGGTCAAACCGTAATCTAATTAAGATATTGTTCATATTTTTACAACTATTTAGTATTTTTTTATGGTGAGCATTCCTTACCGTCATTAACGGTGGATAATTATAATAATAAAGTATTATTCTGTGTAATAACGAACTAATCAACCGAGTTATAATAACATCGTCTACCTTTGGTGGACTGCTCACTCGGAATTACAAAACTCGGAGCACGAAGCTTCCACGAACATTAATTGCGATGAGAATTATATTCCTCCTAATGAGGATTTTCATACGGGTCTGATACGTATTTGCAATCCCTCGAGTCTTCATTTAAATGTTCCAAGGATCATTTAGAATCCTCTGTTTCGTACGGTGAAGTTCTGCTTGCTTTGTTTTGACCATGTGACCTCGGCGCGAGCTCGCCACAAACCTCACGAAGACCTAGGATTTGTAGATTGCGATAATAATCATTATATGTATTCATGAATCAAAGATGGGATATTTAAGTTGCAAAAGATTCCGAGCATCGAACCTTTGCAAGAGGAATAGGTCTCACGAGTCGAGGTAGACAAGAGTAGAATCGTGTTGTGTACTTACCATACAATGTCGACAACTTTCTTGCTTGGCGCCGTTGGTCTCTCCGAACTTTCCCGTAGATTTTCCTCGCGAACTCGTCGCTTCGTGGATTCACCTCTCGTCAATTATTTACTACAGCGAATGCCTATTTAATCAGAAACGGGAGTTTAGGGAAAAAAGTGGTTGGATCATGATCATGGTGTTTACGAAAACAGCATGCATTGTCGCCGTGACAAAAACGTTGCGGTAGCATATATAACCCTTGAATGCTCGTCGCGTTCAACTCGACGACGGAGCCCCGGGCTAGAAACAACTCTTTTCTTTCCATGTATCAACAGATCGAAAGTGAGGACGAGATACTCACTTTCCCAATAGAATTCTCGTTGCATTCGTCTCACGTACATTGGAGAAGCAAGGCACGAGAGGAAACGAAAACGGCTTCTACACGGAGTATTTTCAAACTACGTAACGTACGCTTCTCGTCCCGACGAGGATAGAGTATTTTCTCCCAAGGTGCTCTGCGCGTGCGAGCATGCGCATCTCGACGTCGGCCATTGCACATCGTGACGTCACGACTGACAATCCCACTCGATCGGACGTCAGTACATTCCGGAGAGTCGAATGGGGGAGATCGCTCTCGCTTCGCGGCGTGAAGAGCCTCTCTTTCCTCTTTTCCTCTATTGAAAAGGAGAGACCTCGGAAATCTCCTTTCGATTTTTTTCCGTCGAAGCAAAATACTGCGCAAACGTACTGACAGTGTTATTATCGCGTAGCGCGTTACGAAAAAAAATGTTTCACATTCGTCTGCTGTGCATTCTACGCGCGGTACGGATCGATCGACCGATTGCCATGTAAGAAGGTTAGTACTTGCTGTTTCGCATATCGCAAAGACTATGCACTATTGCAAGAACCAATGCAAGACAGCCTGACAATGGACACGTTTCTTTATCACAAAGTGACAGCTCGCTTTGATACGTTGATAATGAGTTATGTGGAGAGAAAAACAACTGCGCTCGTCTGTCATCGTGTCGCGCGATATAGAAGGAAAACTAATGTTCCTCGAAAAGAAATACGGACGAACGGTGGACGTGATTGTGCGTGTGATTAGAGCAAGAGCTCAACGTTCTGAAGATCAATCGTTTATGGACCCACCCTGCAAACCACTCGCTCGTGAGATGTCTAATTACGGAGACAATTTCAAAACACGCCCTAGATTTTCTAACGAGGTCTCCTGGGTATATACCCTGCCTTCTTTAGCGTGTCGAACGCCTGTCTCGTTCTGCTCGATGCTACGTTTCGTATTATTTTCGCGAAACACGATTCCTCATTGACATCGATGTATGAAATCTAGAAACATAGATATTGCACTATC
Organism: Tryphoninae sp. B BG-2022a; assembly: GCA_030523005.1. Taxonomy (NCBI): domain Eukaryota; kingdom Metazoa; phylum Arthropoda; class Insecta; order Hymenoptera; family Ichneumonidae; species Tryphoninae sp. B BG-2022a. Next base: position 7,072 of record JAPYZU010000597.1, read on the forward strand.
GATGCTTGGATCGCAAAAAAAACATTTTTTTCTTTTAACCTGCACAGCTATTGTTGGCATAAGAATCCTTGAGAAATAAACCATTTTACAAATAACAAATTTGTATTGTCTATATGATTGTCGTTAAATTTTAATATCGGAATTCCTGTGAAAAAATGCTGTCTTTACATTCAATGTTTATGTATCGATAGTGCAACATCACCCTTGTTGTTGCTGTACGTGTTTATCTTCTTTAATTCGTTCGCATAAAACAATCGTCATGTTGTTATTGGTAAATTTCGAGACGTAATGATTCATGAAAAATAATTCAAATGTTCATTGCCATATTGATCCGAAAACGTTGATTGCATTGTCATGATTCGTTAGCATATTATATAATAAATTGTTGAGATTCATAGCATACAATCGATTGACATTATTTAATGGTACGCTTACGTTTAATATAGCGATCAATGACAAAAGTTTATGTAAAGAGGTCGCGATTGAATATATTATTGGATAAACGAGACGACCATTGCATTAAAGATTCTATGAATTATTCAGCAGAAGAAAAGTAACGAAAACAAAAATTTAAGTATCTCTGTTGTTACAGCGCATTTAAATTCATGTGCTCACCTTCGATTAATTTGTTATGTTTCAATTACTTTTAAAGGCACTGTCAAGGGAGCCTCAGTGATGGAAGATCCACAGACACCGGGTTCAGATTGCAACTCCAATCCTGCGGATTTGATATCGCAAGATCTTATTGGATCCGAATTCATCCAGGACAATTCCGAATACCAATGGTTCATTGACTATGGGTAAGAAAGATTGGTTTAGAATATGAATAGATGAAGAATTGAAAAAAGGAATTTTGCGATTAAGGTGAATGATGAAAAAATTATAGTTACAGAGATGGAGGACTTCACGTCCATCCGAGCGTTTTGTCGTCTCTCTCCACCTCGTACACTCAAGATGATCTCGGATATTACGATGATATCGCGAGAAATTTGGACGCCAATTTGGCCGAGGTCGATATGGAGAGCTTCAAAACAGCTGACATTCATACTCTGCTCACTGCTCTCCCGGTCATGTGTACCGAGCCTGTCCAACATTCAGAGGTAACCATTTTACCAACAAAGAGTTACAAAAACATTCTATAGACGAAGAATGACACCTAGATTAGCAAAATCGACTTTCTCGAATTACTCGAAAGAATCGATTTGCCATTGAAATTTCTCAATCATGCAATTTCTATTTTGCTTATGATTATACGATATTTTCATTCACTGCTGCTAAACGAAATACCCATGTAGCGTGAAATCGCAGTTGCTATAATTCATTTTACATAGAAAGAGCGAATTCAAGCATCGACAAACAATTCAAAGATAAGATTTTGCCAATTGAATTGCATCAGTTCTAATAAAAGGTCCTGCCCAACGGGGGTATCAACGAAACGCGCAAAATATCGATACATTTCACGTACGCCGTACACTCCATACTCATTTGCGATTAGATTATCGACAGATAATTCTTAATCGAACCCAATTCTCGTGTCCCGTCAACAGTTTAACTATCAGAGGGAACGTTACGCCAGCATATCTGGCTCAGTCATGGAAAAGATCGACATTGGCTCCTCTATCAGTCCTCATACAAGCAGCCAGGTATGAAGAAAGAAATGGCTGTCTTGTGAAAAAAAATGAAAAGATAAAAAAGTATAAACACCTGCATCCACCGAGCTAATCTAGCAACAGGATTTCTTGACCGAGAAGAGAGAACACTGATAACGATTGAATGTAGCACCTGCTTCTGCTCTTCCTTTGCGCATGGTTAAAAAATATGTTTTTCTTTTATATGCCCGAGATATACTTTATCATCACAAATATATTTTGCCCAGCAGTTATACTTTTTAAATCCGCTGAATTTCATGACTATCGAACATAACACTGGAATCCATTCCCGCAAGCCAGGATGAAATATGTGCCTACTTTTAATTTCACTGAAACTTAATTTCTCTCGTGAAATGAATGTTGATTAAATATGATGATATTAGCTTTTTTTTCATTATCTGAATCGTTATCATTTTTAAACCGAAGCATGTTATTAGTTGCTGCAATGACTCGAGAAAAATGCATTCGTTTACGTTGCAAAAATTCTACGAAAATTTGTAGCATTATTGTATAAAAAGATAATCTATATCATTCGTAGGGAGAAGACTCGGCATGTTCGACGACGGATACAATATCCATATGCAAATCGTCGTTACTGTTCTCCCCCGTAAAGGAGACACCTGTCCTACCTCCAGGAGGTAGCTACAGTGTCGACTCCCTGGACTGCGAAGATATGTTATTGACATGCCAAACGAACAACAAGAACAATTACACTATAGCATTCGAAGGCAGCATGACAATGTACTCCGATGGGTCGCAAGATTTTGAGACTCAAGGTAATCATTTGCAGGCTGAATCATACAGCTTAAATAATGATTAAAAAAAAAGGTGGAATTATTTTTACTCATGATGAATGTTTTTAGAAAAACAAAAAATGTACGAAGCTCGTGAAGCATACTACAACACAAAGTTGGATCTGAAAAACATCTTGGATCTATCGATGGCTTGTTCGGACTCAAAGATTTACACAACCTGGAGTAATCTTAAACACTCGTCGTCAAACAAAGTAATGACTCGTCATCCTTCTGGTAATAACAACACCATACCGAATTTTCTTACCGGTGCCGAAAATCTCATGCTCAGCGCAAACAAGCGCAGTCTGAGTTTGCCAGATCTCAGGAAAACTCAGGAACTTCAACAGATCCACGCCCCCTTGAATTTTTCCGTAAGTTTACCAAATACATGATATAGTAAAAATTATTTTGTCGAATCCTTGGCACAGAACATATTTGTTGGACTCAACAGAAAACATATAAGGAAAGACAAAAAATCTCAAGAACGCTAATAGTCACAAATGTAACATTTTGAAAAATGTTAGCCGAACACTTAAATTGTAACCCTGTTTTTTTTTATCGTGAGGTATAATCGCAAAATTTCTTATTCACTGTTTCTCAGGTCGATTCGGCCGAGTGCAACAATCATCCGACGAATCTCCAGAGCTCTGGCTCGGCTATGAGCCGTTCGGTGAATGAGGACAGTTCGGGAAGCGTCGAACACCCCGTATCAGGCAAAAAATTGCAAAATCTGAGTCTCGTCCGTCTCTTCATGAAGCAAAAGAGCATGAGCGCCGAAGGTATGAGTCTAACACTCGATCAGTCGGATTCGGTAAGCGACAGTGGCTGGCCCACAAGTACGAGTGGCAGTGACAGCGGAACGACCAACACGAACACAAATACTCAGATACCACGACAAAATCTAAACAACAGTGCGGGACAGAGCAACAGCTATCACATTCCGGAAAACGATTTTGCTATCAATTGGGTCAAAACGGATTGTTACAAGAGCCTACCGGACGGAAGTTCGAGCGAAAATACGTCGAAGCGCATATCATCGATCAAAGAATTCAAGGAGGATTCCCCTTCGGTCGAAGAACTTTCCGAGAGCCTCTTAAAATCGGAACTCTCCTGCGAGAAGAATTCTAGCGCGAACGACTCTGTCGCCGATGAGGCACCGAAAAATCCGACGAAAAACGCATGGTGCAAGTCCACCGATAGGGAAAATCCAATTTCGAAAACCACGGGTATTCAGGCTATCATAGAAGTCGAGGAGAACGGCGTGCAGACGTCTCTCGTCTATCCCCCCGTTGAAAAAGTGGATTATCCTCGTTTGCGCGAGACCATACTTGACAAAAAACCCGTTTACGTTGTATACCCAAATTACACTTTGCCGGATTTGTCATTCTTGAATTCCAAAGATAGTGGTATGGAGAATGTGGCGTTGAAGCCGCAGACCTACGACAGAGAGAAAACCGGCTGGAAGCGAAATGCCAGAAGCGGACGACCTTTTTCTTGCAACGACATAGACGCGCTTCGACAACGTGGCTTCTCACACGTCAAAGATTGGGAATCACTGACATTTTTATTACCGACCGAGTACAAAAAAGTTCTTCACGATGTGCCGGAAGTCTCTCGTCACATAAGACTCGGTGAGGAAGCAAGAAAACCACTTTTCTGTCTATCACCACCGATGCGTCATCGAACCCGAACCATCAGTGAGATCATACCGGCGAGCGTATCGTCCAGCAGTAGCACCGGTACTCAGCCATCCTCTGGCTACAGAGGGTCCTCGACCATTCTCACAGATTCGTGCTCGAATCAGCAGCAAGTTGGCAATAATGCCGCGAATCCACTCTATCTTTATCGATACGATAGCATGAGCTCGGCCGAAGCGAGTCTCGTAAGTCAGGAAAAAAAATCACATCGCTCTCTCAGCCATGGGAGAACGAGCAATCCTGGATTCTCAAAACGTTCAATTTCGCTGCCTCAGGGTGATCCGACGATCGATATCAGTGGTGGAAAAGTTCCGCCCAGACCACCATTGCCAAAGAGCATTTTGCGAAAAAATCGCGCAGCTGCCAATAAGAGATACAGCATGTTCGAGATGGGAGGTGTGGAGGAAGTCGAGGACCGGCAGTCACCCGAGCCCTCGAAGAGAATGTCGCTTCAAGAGCCGTATTACATGAATAATGATTTACCACTGTTGAGGCATGGGAGAATCGTCGATTCGGAGAAAGACGTAGACGAGGTCGAGGAGAGACGTTATGCAGAAAGACTGAGGGAAACCGGAAGTTACGGAAATCCCGAGACGGAAGCTTTAGAATCAAGCGGTGATGATGTCAGACAACTCGAGGAATTTCTGAAACGGAGCGGGTTTTCGTCTCAAAGCAGCGATGGCGATAACGAGGATCCCGATGTCAGGCTCAGATCGTATGTCAGGAAATTTTTGTCCCTGCGAATGAACAAGGATATCAGTAAAGCCACGGATATGATGGAATCGCAAAAGAAGACTGTTAGCTTCGCTGTTCATCAAAGGAAAGCGTATCTAGCGAGTAGGGCAAACACACTGGCTGGCTTGACCGAGCCCAAAGAATGTCCAGGAGCTGCCGAGGCAGCCACAAAGAGTGAACCAAAACCCATCGATTTAGAAGAAAAGAAGAAGATGATGTGGTCGATGAACAAAGCGGTCGATCTTCTCGTGAAATACTGGCATACGCAACCTTTGCAGAGTCCACGAGAGTATACGGACAAGAACGAGTGCGCTCAGCTCTGCGTCAGTAATTTGTGTCCAGCTCTGTACGCGATAATGTCCGATGGCCTGAAGCCACAGCTTAACTCAACCTTTGGACCTATCGCGAACAGCGTTTGGCAAGTCGTCGAAGCTTCGTCCCAGCAAGGTCCGTTAACGAACACGCTCAACGAATTGGTCCAAAAGATCAATGGCGAGGACCTCATAACCGAAGGAATGCTCAAATTTCACGCTTTTGTATTCGGCCTATTGAATCTACGCGCTTTGGATGCTTGGTTCGCCTATCTCTGCACGCGAGAATCAATATTACGAAAGCACTACAACAGCAACAGTCTGTTCGTCGGTGCGCTCGCGTGTGTGAACGCGCGCGAGGTCGTTGACGCTTTCCTCAATATTCTTCAGCCATTAGCCTTCTGTCCATTCCAACTCGATCTTCTCTATCAATATCGTCAACTTCACAACAGTTTCGGCACTATGAATAATCATGCGATAAACACGTCGCCATTTAGAACAGTCGAGCCCACGAAGGAACATCACTTTGACAAAACGGAAATCCCAACTGGTATACCAAGTCCAAAGAAAATACGTCCGCGTTCGTGTGGCGCTTACTACACCGAAGACAAGAGAACCCCAAAGACCGACGCAGACAACGCGATGAAAAAGCGCTGGAGTCATTTGCCCGGTGGAACAAAAATGTATCCAGGCCTCGACAAACTGACGTCCGAAGATTCGGAAGATTACACGGACAGTCTCGAGCATTCACCCCTCAATCGAGCGGGTGGTAGCACGAGGCAAAACACACCGAACAGAATGTCGAGTCCGGACGTTAGACAACCGGACGAAGAGGACTCGATTCCCCGGGAATTGAAATTCCGAAAGTTGCAGGAAAAATGGGAATTGATGGTTGAAAAGGACGATCCGAGGGATCTGGCTGCTGGTACAGTAACGTCACCGAGTCAAACGCCGAATAGCGCATCTAAATCGAAGATCCCAAGATTGCTCACCTCACCGATCAAACAACCCGCGACCAGTATTGCGGCCAAGACGGCGAAGTCACCAATTTCCGGAATTCCCTCGTTGAAAAAACCGACTCCGGTTTCAACGACGAAAGTGGGACAGAAGAAAACCACGGATGTGAAGGGAACAAAGGACGTGCCGAGACGCACGAGCAGAGTAGATCAAGATGTCGTTGGACCACCGCGAACACTTGCACGACCGAGCTCGTTGCCTTACAAGTCTCACGGGGTTGCGGCGAGAGAAAAGAGTCTGATTTCACCGCACAGGAGAGCAGCTTCTACGTCGCTGCCGAGGCCAACTGGGCCAACTAATTCGAGGTCCAATGCAGCGGCTAAACAACCGGTCAAGTAAGTTTACTTTCAATGCTCCAGGTCTTCGATTTTGATACAACGTTAATGAACGGGACGATGTTCTTCTTTACAGGGAAGTTCGCACGTTGACGCACAGATTGCCATCAGACAACGGTCATCTGTCGTTCAACGAGGGTGAGAGGCTCAAGGTAATTCTGGAAGTCGACAGCAAATGGCTGCTGTGTGCGAGAGGCGATCGCAAAGGTCTGGTACCGAGATCTTGCGTCCACGCACTTCACTCCTAACCCACCGCCGTTCTCGGTGGAAATCAACGACTGGAGGCAACAAGACCCAAATGTCTATAGAAGTAAACTTGACATCTCCGAGAATGTGAGAAAATATCGCGAGTTCGATTTCATGATGCGAGCCTTGTTCACAGCACGGCTGTGAAGATCATAAGAACGAGAGCTTACCAAGAGGCTCGATCAATTGACGAAGAAATGATGAAGAGGACGCAAACGTCAAGATTATATTGTACAGTGTATCAAAAATGCAGATTAGAAGTCGTTCTATCGTGCAAATGACGCAGTTATCGATAGTTTATATACCCAGGAAAACAAAAGTACTATTTAACTATTTAACCAATGAACGCTTGGTTTGTATCTCGTACGAACGCGTATTTTCATTGAAGAAGAAAAGAGAGCTGAACAAAACAAACACGTAAGACGATCACGGTTGTTACAAAAAGAAAGGAAAGAGCATGAGTTGTCATAATCTTCGGCTAGTCACAATAGGCTCTCGAAAATACCAGATTGTATTTAATTATTAATCTGAACATAAACCTATTTATAAAAAATAACCCTTCTCCCATTCCCCGGATGTAAATATATATTCAATGACGAGAAATGCGATGGGAACGACGACGAGTAATAACTTATACCATTATTATCATAAATGTAACTGTGATCATAGCGAATAGGCGAATAAGTTTATCGGGAACGAAAAAAAAGTGCGATGGATCGCTTGATTCGTTCCTCCGAAAAACATTGTCACTCTTATACTTTAATTACGTGGTAGTATTCATCGTTTATCTTTTTTTCTTCTCACCTTCTTTCGTGTGATATTGTCGCAACGCGCAAACGTTTGGCGTTTGTTTAAATTTTTTTTAAAAAAAAGTTTCATGTGAAAGAATGAAAAAAAAAACAAAGGGAAATCGACAAAATCAGTCGCATCGCGCGGCTCGTGAAATTGATGACGTTTTTTTACTTGCTTCTTGTATTCTTTAGTGTATTTATGAATACCCGTAAGATATAACCGAAATAAACAAGGAACAAAACAAAATATCATTGTAATTTATCGTCTGTACAGTTTCCTCGGCGGAAGCAAACCAAAAATCCGTCATCGTGCAATTTATCATTAGTGTCAACATTGGAGAATATTGCCCAATTGTGGAATTCGGAAATAGTGGAAAGTCTCTCTCGTCGAGAAGAACAAAGATATGTACATAAATTATATGTGCGATAGTACGCTTCTCTTTGGCTTACGACAAAATATAAAAAGAGCGAAAAAAATTTAATCGTTGTAACCACCCATGCCGTTAAAAATTCTTTTGCGAACATCCGTTCCAAAGCTGGAACGCGAATGTGCTTCTATAATTTTGTCCAAGCTGCGATAATCCTCGCTGAGAAAACGATCATCGACCAAAATGAATGACGTATTATTTCCATAAAAACCTCAATGTTCGTTCGTTTTTTTGCAATCACAACACATTAAGAAGAAGAAAAAAGAACAAAGCGGAGGGTTTTTGCCACAGGAAAAAAGAAACAAAGGACATTGGCCTCGTATCAAGTTTATTAATACGTTCGTAATCGAAATAACGTACAATTATGTATACGTTGGATTAAATAAAATGATCGTATATGCTTTATGTTTCAAGAATAAAATGTTCCCACTTACATTCTTCCCACATCCGTTTAAACTTTGGACCAAGAGTAATAACGATTTTGCCAGGAACTGAGGATTGATTTTTTTCCTTTGGAAGAATTAAAAGGTCATGCCCAAGGAAAAATTGTAAATTTCTCGTTTGTTGGAATTCACTGTTGAAACAATAATTTTATTGCGAAGATAGAAAAACGTCCCTACAAGTATCACCAACGAGGAACAAAAGGTTTAAAAAGTCCACGAACGACAAATGTTCCAAACTCTTCTTTTTCAAAGGATAACCATTCTTGAGGTCGCTTTATGTATTTCATACTCTCCCAAAAAAAAAAGAAGAAATTCTGATGGGTTTTTTTTTTGTTTATTTGGCACACGTGCAACGATCGATCCGTCGGTTTTATACGGTTGTGCGCAGTAGGAACATTCTATTATATACAATTCGTACTTTTGGGTGATAAATAAAAAGCTATGGTCAATAGTCTTAAATCTCCTACATTAATTACGCAATTTTATTTACAAGTGAAAATTCAATCGTCGACGAATTTGCACACCATACGAATCCGAACGATTCGTCCAGCTAATATGTTTATTTTGTTTGTTTATATACAAACGTAATAGTCATTCTTTTCTTTTCTCCTGTATTTCATAAAAATAACTATGAAACAAATTGATCCAATGATGACTTATGGAATTACGCTAACAACAACAGTACCAGAACAAACTCACCAGTACCAGAAAGCGACCAGCGATTCACGAAGAATTGGCGTTTCAATAAGATAATAAAGCGGGCAATTTGCTCACCCGTTCAGTCTCTGCATATTGTTTTTTTTTTTTTTTTAATTGTAATGATAAGATCTGGGTGTGGCAATACGTAAAAATCCATCGTGATAATTCCTTAGCGTTTTATGTAAAATCAATGACGATGATGAGGAAAAAAGAATGGTTAAAGTGAAGATTAAGATTGTAACATTCGAGACAAGATTGGGCAATCATCAATATCTAAAATGCGAGAGAAAGACTCAGATGACTTATGAAGATGAAACATTCGCATCGAATGACTCACTAAAGCCAGTCACAATAATCGCAGCTTTATCCTATTCAATAAAATGATATTTCAAAATCGTTTCCTCCTACCACGTTAAGAGATCACTCGCAATAAATCCAAAACAATTGATTCTTCTTTATTTTTTCAAAAGAAGTAAAAAAAAAGTTTATTTCTCACAACTTTAGTTAACAATTTGGTACACATAATCACAATCAACCTTTCGATAAAAATGCTATTTACCATTTCTGTTTTTTTGTTTTGTTTTGTTTTAATATTATTAGTATCATACATTCCAACGTTGAGGAGAAAACAATTTCGAAAATCCTTCAAATTTGTATTTTTCGTTTTTCGTTTTTCTTTACGTTACAAAGTTAACCGAGGACGATAAAAAAAACCACTCGAACACTTTGACGATGCGAAAACGACATTCGTGATTGCGTGATACAAAAACTCGGCGATAAAGAACCGATGGAAATGAGAAATTAAAATTTGTTCATCAATTATGTAAAATCGAATGCGCGCCGTCTCGAATGTGTGTTTGAGATTAAAAATTTGCAAAGGCCAATGGGTATTACATGTATATAAAAAATCCTGTACTATTTACACTTTACGAACTAATTTATCTCCGTTTACAATGTCAGTCGATTAGAAAGGAAAAAACGTCGCATACGCGATCAAAAATTGCGAAGGATCTCCGAAATCGTTTTTCCGACCGCCTTTCGATATGTCCAGCGGATAAAGCCTTCCAGAAATATTTGCTTCTGGGCTCTTCCTTTTTTTTTTTAAACCGATATGCCGCTAACAGGCGCATCGAATATCGACAGGATTTTTCATTTCGCATTCTTTGTTTTTCTTTTTTTTTCCTTAATTCCTCTTCTTTTTTCTTCGCTACACCCGATTATGCTTTAAATATTAAATCTTACATATTAATAAATATACAATCGTTAATTAAAAAGCGCGTGTCATATGCAATATATATATAGTACGCCTATTTGGCACTGTCGAAACCCAGTATCGATGAGAAAATATTCAATGACAAGAGTGGAAGGCAAAATTAAAAAAAAGATATATATTATGGTGTTTGTTTCATTTCTTCAATAATTTCTCTTCGAGCCCAGTTGAAATGCATACTGTATATATACTTGTTTCCAAAAGTATATCATCAAATGTATGCGTGTAATATATATGTATGTTTCTATATATATATTATGCAATGTGTGACGCAACGATAAATAATGAAACCGGGAAAATCGAGATACCGGGCAGACACGATACCGTTCATCTTCTTCTTCTTTTTTTTCAAGCTTCTCATCCTCTCCATAACGCTTGTTGTAACAACTGTATTTGCATTATTTTTATTTTCATCGTTTGTTCATTTGTTTTCAAAAACCGTATAATCTACTAGATACTCCATATGCTCTTCGTTTCCATTAACTGTACAAATAATTACGTATCGAGGGCCTTGTTACAGGTGAAAAAGCGTGTGTCGAAATTAGCGAGAAAAATCGTTGGCTATAAAAATTGATAAGGACAGTTAAGCATTGTTGATAAGGGAGGATAAAGGGTCAAATAAAAAGGAACAGTTCCACGAAGACGAAACGTTACGGACGACATTATTGCGAAATACAAGCGAGAATCGAATGAATCTGCGGTGTGAAAATTTTTGTGTTTTTAGCGCGAGAGTTTCTTTTTCTTTGGCTACTAAATTCCTCGTGGCTGTTTCCCAATCGGTCAATGCGATCGGTTCTACCAGGTACATCGTAATAGGGTCGTTACAACATTCTCGTAGCGATACACGATTTGTAATTTCTTTTCATATCTTTTCCTTTTTGTTTTCTCTTTCTCTCTCTCTTTTTTTTTCCGTTTCTTGCGTAGTTTTAAAAGTACACGCTCGAAATCGGGTTCACGCGGCTCAATATAATCCCGCGGCATGATGAAGTGTATCTGAACGATATTCCGAATGACTCCGAGAAAAAAAAATGTCGATTTTTCGAAAAGTCGAATTTCGCAAAATAATTCAGGTATTCGTTCAGATATGCTTGATTCTTTTTTGTTTGTTTGTTTGTTTGTTTGCTGCACGGGGTAGCAACGATGTTGGATTCATGATCACGACCATGTACTCGTGGACGACGGGAAACGTCGGGAAACAAGAATCATGAGACATAATATGCGACGTGGAAACGGGAGAATTATTGCGCGAGCCACGATCCTACGTTTATTTACAATGGTCAATTTACGGTAGAGTTATCGGCGAGCAAACGAAATATATGCAAAAGCCGTCGACGCTGATCTTTACCCCTCGTCCCTCTCTATCCATTTCCCGTTTTGTGATTCAATGACGCGAACGCGATTCACGATAGTGACAATAAACGAAAATACAATTAGGAGAGAAGCGCGCACTGATTGCGCCAGTTGTTCGTGGGCGTTTGTTAATTTATCAAACTCGCCCTCGCTCTCACTCTCTCTATCTCTCACTCTTGGTACAATGAGGAAGAAAAAAAATCATATTTGTGACTGAATTGCGGCATTTATGAAAGATTGAGCAAAAACCTTAATCTCCGCATTTGAATGTTCGATTTCAAGTGCAAATTCGTGAGTATCGAGCGAGCAAGTTGGCAGGAAATTATAATGGTTTACACTTATCTACAATTTCGACGTTCCCCGTCCTCTCTCACTCTCACCGTCTCTCTCTCTCCCTTTCTCTCCGTCTGTGTGTTACGAAAAAACGAAAAATAAAAAGTATGGTACAAGAAAACTGGTTGGTTGTGCAGTTCAACTAAAACTATAATACATATAGGCTACCTACATACTAGACTCCTTGGTGGTGATGGACTCGTTTGTATTGTCGACGCGTATCAACGTCGACGAGTTTATAACGAGTGTTCTGCTTAACGTAGCGACTCGTTCCATGACGCAGGAGGCCGATAAGCGCGCCTCCGCATCATGATCCCAGCACTCCTCCATCGTGTCGCAGATGGAGAAAAGACCCTGCAATAACAAAAGAGAAAAATGAGACTTTGGGCGACATAACGTTAGATACGAACGAACTTTACTAATAATCGGAACTTAATGCTCACGGGATGTTTTCGCCACGTTTCAAGTATCAGTGGTCGTTCTTTTTTGTGTACAACACTCTCCTGCATGTCTTCCAACGTGGGATGAAGACCCACTTCCTCCTCGAATGGTAACCTGTATTCTCCGATCGGTCCCTGTTGAATAAAAATCATAAAAATTAATACCACGATTAAATGGTCGATACCATATTTGACGATTGTGAAAATAAATATTTTCCTTTCGGATTCGTCGGAGGAGTTTTGAGTTACTCACGTCTTGAACGGTACAACGGGAAGCCAATTCCCAGAGCACCAAGCCACACGCGTACATATCGATACGCAGGAACGAGTCTCGTGTGAAGTTTATTGCTCCTTCGAGAACTTCCGGCGCCATGTATCTTCGAGTTCCAACCTGCAAGAATTAATCGGGTAATTATTTTTGGAACAATTTTGATAAAAAAATGAATTCTTAGAAATTTCAGGGTTTACCTGGCCGTGCGTGTCACCGCAAGGTTTTCCAGGATGAAATATGAGGGCAAGTCCAAAATCTGCTATACAAGCGCTCATATCGGCTTTGAGAAGAACGTTCTTAGATTTGAAATCCCGATGCGCCACAGCGGGCTTGTAACCCTCGACTTTGTTGGGAGGTATTTCTTCGTGCAAATGCATCAAACCACGTGCCATTGATTCGGCAATTCTGCACATTTCTGACCAAGAAACTACATTGGCCTTGAGATAATCACAGAGTGATCCTTTCTCGTGATAAGCCGTTATTAACCAAAATTCAGCCTGCAAATTATCACCACGTTTTTCAACACCAATAAACTGCAACACATCCTGATGGTCCATGTGAGCAAGCTTAAATATCTCCTGCTCGGTTTGCCAGGATTGTTTGTCCTGCATGGGGAAAACTTTAACAGCCACCACATCGTTTCTCAGCTGTGCTTTCCACACAGCGCCAAACCGGCCGCGAGCTTTAATCTCGAGCAACTGGATCGGGCGAAGACCTAAGATCGGCGATGGCTGGGGCAATGGTAATGGTTCCAGCGTGGGAACCTGCTAAAATCGACAATTGCACTTCAGTAAAAATCAAAAATTGGTAATAAACAATGAAAAATAATGTAAGAGAGAAAGATCGTTTTTCTCCAAACATCCACTTGCCTGGTTAAAGTATCCCAATTTTCGGCGCTTGAAGCACCAGTAAAGAGTTGCCAGAATAATTACAAGTATGAGCATAGGAACTGATATGGACAACACCAGAGTGAGAAATTGTTGCTCCGTGTTTGGTACAGCTTTCGGTTCTGTACAACCAACAACGATATAATTAAAAATTGAGGTCCATTCTTGCTTCACTTCCCTGTAATTATATTTAAATAATCCATCGATAGAAGTAAATTCTCACGTTCTGTATGCGGCCGCTCCGTGGGTTGTGGATCCCATGTAAAATTTTTGTTGCACATGTTCCCATCGCAACAACAGAAGAACAATTTTTTCTTTCTGTCGGCATTTTTCTCAACGCAGTGCGTCTTGTCATAACACTCTTTGCTATCTAAGAAACACCCCTGTAAAAAACAAGAAAGATCAGTGAGGTTCTTCCAAACTTCAAACAATGGGTAAAAAAAAATACTTTTGTCAATCCCAATGGAAAATAACCTTTAGCTTTATAGTAGATTTTTTGGTAGCACTGTCAAACTGCCAGAGTACATAGCAGTGATTACGCTTGTCAGGATCGTGGGGTATGCACTCTTCTCTTTCCGAACACCCTTGCTGCGATTCGGTGCACATTGTCTCATTGTAGAACTCGCAATAAGCTGAGCCTTTGACATCATGCCCAAGAGTAGTTCCTAATATGAAAAATTAACGTATTATAAAGTGCATCTACCATATAACCTTTTGACATATTTTCACTATAACATATTTTCAAACAAGTTCCTTTATTCACAGATATACCAGACACGCAAAAGTATTTGCCTCTGTGTATGTGAAAATAAAGAATAAGGTAAACAAAAATCTCTGATCAAGACCGGAAATTATACAAAATTAAGAAATCCACGAAACTCTGAATCCGAATACTACTAAAAATGCAAATCAAGAGAAACGTATAACAATGAAATCCAATTCGCTATCGGGACGCGAGATCACGCGTTTCCTGAATTAAATTGTAACCGAGAGAAAGAGAAAGAGAAAAGCAGAGGAAATAAAGTGTTGATAAGCGAGAATAACCGATGGATTTGCTCCGATTGCGATGCACGAATTCGCGTCCGCTGTATCAACAAAATTTCAAGAAAAAACGACTGTCTGAAAATATTCTGCAAATGTTAAAGTGTAAACGAAGATGAACACAAAAATTCGCAGCCTTTGATTAAGAAGAGAGACAGAGATAGAGCGGCATAGAGGGGGGGAAAAAGAACATCAACAAGTAAAACGCGATGAATCGGAACAAGGAGTAAAAAAAAAAACAAGGAATTACAACGGTCGAAAATGCCAGACGTTCGATCGAAATAATGATAAAAAAAATATGAAAAAACAAAAAGGAAGATCCAAAGCGAAGGTCATCGAAATTCATTCGTCGTTGCTCGAGAGAAGCTTTTGCCAATTGGTTTTTTTTCCTTTCTCGTATCATTACCTAATAATCCAAGAGTAATAATCGTCAGTATAGTGAAATACGTCGACATCGTGACGCGATATATCACATTGGCATAACACGAAATACCCAGTATATTAGCTATTAAGCAAATTGTAGTAATTCATCCACCGACACATGTCTCTCGCTATGTCCTGAGCGCGTGTGTTGCGCGAACACTTCTATATATATATATATATGTGTGTATATTATATATATATATATATATATATATACTGGTGTTGCTCGTGTCACACAAGCGCACGCACACACACGCGGAACTGTGTGGTGGTGCTGTGTTTTATCCGCTTTTGACGCACACACACACACGCACTGTGTACAAAACGCATACGAGCAAGAGAAATTCACGTCATTTTGCACATCGAAGAATCGTCTCACTCGATAATCTCGTTCTCTCTCTCTCCCTCTCGGGGCACGCGTCCTATACGCGAAGAGAGAGAGAGAGCGTCGCACACATAAAACGGTAAAACTCGATCGTTCGAAGAGCCGCGAGGGCGAGAATCCCTGTACACGCACGATAGTTCACAAACGTTGTGACACAACCACTCCCCGCTCGGCGAGCTCGCTCTATCGACAGCCGAATTCAACGAGACGCAGCATTTTTTTGTAATTATCGTTTTAAAAAAACATACAGACCTCACGGGAGGGGGTCGACCGAATACCAGACGCACGGATCAAAGCGTAACTAGAGAAAACACCGCGATGTGTTTCTCTCTTTCTCCACGGGGCAATGCGAGATTCCCCACCGCCGTGTTAGCCTCGCGCGCACAGCACCTCGAGGTACTTTTGCCAGCTTTTGCCTCTCGTTTTACGAGACACACACACCCAAGTTGAGGATGTCACAGAACCAAATCTCAATCACTGTTTTCCACTAGACGAAAGCGTGTGTTCTCGCCGTCGCGCGATACCAAATCTGGTTCACTCTGGCACCAATTGGAATCTCCGGTGCAACGGGATTTTCGACGCGATTGGACGAGTTTAGCCTTGTTTTTTTCTTCACCTGCGACGTGGCGACATCTATTGGCTCAGCGAGGTTATTATTGCCATGTCGATAAATGCGATAACTTCTTAACAACGTGAAGAAACAAGAGTCGTCGCTCTAGGTAACAGTTTTGTTTGTCGATGACGGGATGTCAACACGACGGCGCTGGTGTTCAGTCAACGGTGGAATCAGATAATGTCTTTGATCAAATAAAAGGCTGTAATCATTCGATGTGCAAATCATGAGGGAATAGATGATCCATTAAGCTTGCGAATGATCGATAGGCTTACTTATGAATAATAAATCGAGGATCTATTGATTCACGATCCACAAATGTAAAGTGCGTGATCAATCGATTCACGAATTATCTAGCATTCATTGGTCTATAAAGGAATAATGCTATTCGATATTACCATTTTATATCCACATATAATAACAATAATATAATTTCAGACGAGCTAAATACCCTTTGCACAACCTGAAGTAAAACATCACGAAGGTTTTACTATAAACAAAAAACTTGAATTCCTATGTGGGAAACGATTCAAGCCCAACTTTAGACTTACTAGAGTCTACGTCACAATATATTCCACCTGTCAAATTTGATTAAACGCTCGGATACATATATCGACATACACGGATGTAAACAAATATTTTCGGTAAACACGACGGAAAAATGTCGATACTACAGGAATATAATTTTCGTATGTTATGTTCCTATAGCAACCTCGGAGTCGAGTTACACACTGGATACAACGAATTCACTCGAGATCTGTCCAAAGTAGACAGATAAGTCGGAAGAGCTCGCGTTCTAACCAAAACATCGACTCGTAGTAAATTCGACCCGATTGATTTACGCGTATCAGTATTATCCTTAAATCGATAATTCGAAAATATAAAATGGCTTCGAGAACGAGCCAACAGTGTCAGATGTGTAACAGAGGGATGCAACCGTACGACATACCGTCGATACAAACAGCCAAGACGGAAACGTATACGTTGGTCAAGAGTCCAAGGGCGATACTCCATATACAAAAGAAATATCGAAATCCACCCATGTAAGGTTAACAATCACGAAAATCACAGAAATCGATTTAATCTAATTATCTGTATAATATTAATTCATCAATCATCGAGTTATCCAATTAATCAATAATTCATTGATTGAAAATCAATAATTATTGAAGAAATAATGTATATAATACTTTTGTTAGGTTGCAATAATTTGTTTGGATTGTTAGTAGCTCGTAAAATACGTCTAATTCACTGTTTGTGCAATTTATAGGAGTTCATTATGATAATTAGAGGCAATTATTTTTGTAAATTGGCACAACGCGAAATGCGTGTATCGATCTGTACAGGAGAAAATAATGCGGCTCGGCAATAGTGTGTATGGATATAGGAGGGTTGAGATGTTGGTGGGGCAGGTAATACGGACTACCATTACCGGACACACAACCACCCCGACAAACGGGGCGAACAGGAGGGAATGACCGCCGCAGCGAGATATTATCAGACGCTGCTCTATCCACAAACTGAATACTATATAGCTATAACACATGGAACGTTATAAAAGTATGTCGTACAAAAATACACGAAATATCGCTTTACACGTAAGCGTCATAATCAACTTAGTAAATAATAATTTTTAAAGAAAGCAAAATAAAATAGCGACAATTTATTAATATTAATAGATAGTTTAATAATTCGTTAGGATCTAATTGATATTTTAATTCGACAGGTACATTTATTTTTCGTCATTTTCATTGAACGAGTAGCAAATTCGAGAACAAATTTCTCCTAATTCATTTCCAATTGAGCAAAAGAGAGAGTCTCCCAAAGGATATTTGAGTTCTTCTACGATCGTGACATAGAAAAAAAAGGATACTTCCAATAATCAGATAATTTTTAAACAAAGCAAAATAAAATATCGACAATTAATTAATACTAATAGATAGTTTAATAATTCGTTAGGATCTAATTGCTATTTTAATTCGACAGGTACATTTATTTTTCGTCACTTTCATTAAATTTCTCCTAATTCATTTCCAATTAAGGAAAAGAGGTGTCTCCCCAAAGGATATTCGAGTTCTGCGAGTGGTCAAAGTTTCAACGATCGTGACATAGAGAAAAAAAGGATACTTCCAATAATCAGATAATTTTTAAAGAAAGCAAAATAAAATAGCGACAATTAATTAATACTAATAGATAGTTTAATAATTCGTTAGGATCTAATTGCTATTTTAATTCATTTATTTTTCGTCATTTTCATTGAACGACTAACAAATTCGAGAACAAATTTCTCCTAATTCATTTCCAATTAAGGAAAAGAGGATACTTCCAATAATCAGACGCTTCGGCTTAAACGTAAAAACGATGGCCTACATTCGATACGACTTCACCCATGCGTTCTACGAAACACACCGCAAGTTTTTCAAGTCGCAGGTGCGAATAAGAAGAAAACAAGAGAATGAAATTTCTCGATGAAAATACAATATGTTGGTCGTACAAGGTTGCGTATCGAATCGATTTCGTCTATCCGCAAATAACTCCGACGTTAAACTTTGGCCAAAGGGGGTTGCTCGTACGAACGCATATTCCGTAAGAATACTCTCTTTTCTTTTTACTTTGAAATGTCAGGGCAAATTCACGATCGGTACGTCGGAGAAATTTTCGCGCAGGTGTATTTCATTCGATGGACGAAGGTCCGCGACATTTCGCAACCTTGGCGTGTGCCGGTTTGTTGCTAAGGGCTTTACCGACGACCCTTCCTAGGAATTCTTAATGAACGCGATCGACGATAACTCGGACCACGAGACACGCATATTATAGTTCAGATAAGAGCTTTGATTTCCTTCGCATTACTCTCTTCGCATCTGTATATACATTTACATTTATACAGACAAGGAAAGGGACTCGTATATATATACATATACATACATACATACATACATACATACATACATACATACATACATATATATATATATATATATATATATATATATATATATACACCCATATATATATATATACACATATGTG
>JAPYZU010000599.1:0-27064 GCA_030523005.1 Tryphoninae sp. B BG-2022a
CTCGTCGTCGTGTTGGGTTTTATGTTCGCGACGAATGAGATTAAAAATCGTCGAGACGATTTCCCCAAGGAGATTGGTGGTGGAGGGCGAGGATTTGGCGGACGTAACGAGAATCGAGGATTATATCGTGATGGATTTGAAGGACGACGACGAGAGTGGCAACGAGGGGGGAAGACAACTTTTTCTCGTTGGCTCCCCAAGAGATCCGCTTGTTTCTTCCGGCGCGATCGTCGCTGGTACCAACAATGTCGACGATATAAACGCAGCCAATGATCTTCAATCAAGCGCCCTCGCCGGCCTCATAGCCGGACAATCCTCCTCTGTTTGTTTCCCGGCTAAATTCAGTGAGTCTACGTTATACAATTGCAAGTATTACTTTTTCTTCTTATTTCTTCTTTGTTGATTCGCACTTTATCTATAGCGATTATTATTTGCCAATTATTCACTTATTCTTGTTTCTTTTACTCGATGTGTCTTCGCTTTTTTCTTTTTATATAATTTATTTTGTTAATTTTACATTTCTTCTTTTTGTTTTGATAAATGCTATTGTTTATATTTACACTTCTCTAGTTTCCATTTCATTTCTTCTCGCGTTTATCGAAGATAATAATCACTTTTTATTCCCTCAAGATGATGCGAAATATTGTTTTGATAGGAATTTCACTGTTTGTATCTTGACAGGTTAAGAAAAAGTAATGGCAGGTCGTTGTAAAAACGCGGGAAACACTAGTTAGCTCATTGGCCGGGCGCGAAAGTTTCGTGATGTTTATCTCCGATACACTGCGAGGATCAAGATTGCGTATAGGGAATTCGCGAGTAGACACTTTTTAGGTTAGGAACGCGCGGGTGCGTGCACGTAACGCGAAGAACGAGCGTCTATTATCTCGCGGGCATCAGAGAACCGGCAACTCTCTCTCTTGCCGCGTCTCCGGCACTTGGGCGTCGTAACGTAATTTAGGGACCAGTCGACTCAATTAAATTATTGCTAAGTGCATTAAGCGGGCCACAACGCAACAGCCCTTTTTTTTCTTTCCTTTCTTCTTCTCCACTTTCTCGCGCAACGAATAACCTTAAACATAGTTAGTACTAACGAGCTTAAATCCTATTCGCACGTTGATGAAGCGTTCTCGATATGATGTTCTTTACGTCTTGTTGTTTGTTTTTCTCTCATCGTTCGTACACCCTACGGGCCTTTGACGAAGTTTCGGACACGAACTTCGACAATCGACCGCTTGAGGGCGATACTTTTTGCCGCGGATTTTTGAAACTGTGAAAAACGAAGAAATGGCAGAATTGCGTTTTTGCATTATCTTCTTATCTTGGCTCGTATATATTAATAATCCTCGACTGTCATACTGTGGTTTATTACACCCTTGGTTTTATTAATTCATTTTTCATTATTAATTAAAATTCGGGTTTGGACTTTTTATTGTTAGATTTATTGAATTTATAGAGTATCGCCTTAAATCGTTTGCTCTTAATTTACAGAAAGGAGAGAGTTATGATTTTTTTAAAATGAAACCACCCGTTTGTCCCGTTTTTGTACATTCTACATTTTTATTTCATACTGAATATTTTTCCTTTAATCTAAATTTATGTCTATAAGTGTGTTAAAAAATGTATGTATGTCATAACTAATTTTTTATAATTACGTTTTGGGTAACACCCGTATTCATAGTCGTTCCTTGAGGAACAAGGATTCCTTATTCCTCATTTCGCGTTTCATAGACCTTCCTCGACAGAATGGAGCCTTATTGGTCTCCTTATTTCAACCTTCAGCACTGTGATTGGTTGTTTCGTTTCATATAGTCAACGCTTGCGCTTGCGCTTGTTGCGCTTGATGTCGATGCAGTTATAACCTATATGACGCAGAAATGACAGCCAGTCTGCAAGTTAACCTTAAAAAAAATTAAAAATGGAGCACATAAACAGTTTCGAAACATATCCTTTTCGGAAACATGTGTAGTATTTTCACGATTCATTTTTTTATTTGACTTCAATCCCACTCCAAACATAAAATATAACTTCTGAAGCGCCATGTGAAGTGAGTAGTAAACATCATAAAATGGTTTCACTACCAAGAGGTCACTAAATTCCTATGAAACCGCTTCCTTCTCGGAGGAAGGTTGGAGGCTTCTCTATGAAACAAGGGGGGCCTCGAAGATTTAAGGCGTCCTGGACGGAGGCGTCCTTAATTCTCAAGGTAATGAACGACTAGGAATGCGGGTGTAACTCCCAATGTGGCCAGCTAAGGATTAATTAATCTTAAGGACGTACTTAAGTACATAAAAAGTCTCATAATATTTGTAATTATCTCAACAATTCGCAGTAATTAAATTCCATGTATGAATGCAGCATATGACTTCTCACCAAGCCCAGGAAGCGAGGAGCGTCAGTTATCAGTGGGTGTCGTTGGGAAGCGAAAGCAACGACGTTACCGTACGACCTTCACGAATTTCCAACTCGAGGAGCTAGAACGTGCCTTCCAGAAGACTCATTATCCGGATGTCTTCTTCAGGGAGGAATTAGCCATGAGAATTCAACTTACCGAGGCGCGTGTACAGGTAACACGGCAAAGAAGAAATAATCTCATCGTTCGACAAATGTTAAACAAGCAAATTCCAAAGGAAATGCATGTAACAAATCTTAACGCGACGATTTATTCTTCCCACAGGTTTGGTTCCAGAATCGTCGAGCGAAATGGCGTAAGCAAGAAAAACAATGCAAGCTCAGTAGTCATATGAGTGGATCACACGTGCAAACATCCGATTGTCAGGACAGCAGTCAGCAGCAACAGTCGCATCATCATCAGCAACAACAACAGCAACAACATCCAACCGATCATCTCTTGCTCGAAGCACCTCTTGGTAGTCCACCACCGATTTATCTCGGTATGGAATGGGCAGGCTTCTCTCCTTACGGGAACGTCGCCACTGCATCTCCTTTGATAGTAAACGGTCTTAACAACAAGACACTACCAGATAACGAAGATCCGAACAATCTTCTCGATCCCGATCTCTTGCAACTCAAGACACCACGTTCGTAAATCGATATCCATAGACTGAGGTCTGTGTGTCTGTTCCAATAGCTCGATGCTATGAAAATTCTTCTAGTCCAACGTTGGAATGATTTGTAACAGGATAATTCCACATCAGTCTCGTCGAACGAAGCCCTGGATTGACCAAAGAATAGTATTTTTTAAGACGAGAGGAGAAGCGAGAACAAAATGTTAGTAAACAAAAATTAAGAGAAGACAAAATTAATCAAAAGATATTTATGGTCCGTTGAAAACTTATTGGATGCTCGCGAGCTTATTTTATCACTTGACGAGTCTCCAGTTGTTAGCGATGGGCGATTGCCTAAGAGCTAGATCGTTCATCCTCGTACGCGACGAAGCTTCGTAACGAGTAATAAAAACTTCGTGATAAAATAGTAACGTTATCTTCTTTTACTATGGTTGTTTTTTTTTTCATTTTTCGGTGTGCATATATTACATTTTTATTATACTTTTTTTTGTTAAATTTTCATTTTTGTTTTCTTCTCGATAATCTCCTCCTTGTTGTCGATTATTACGTTCGAGCGAGACGATCGTGTACGACGAGACGGGGATGTTTCGTTCCTCGTCGAATTACAATTGCGTTCATCCACGATGAATTCCCAAAGGAGTCGCGGAGGACCGAACGGAGGAGAGGAGACACATCGATCCGTCGGAGCTGCCGCATGCGTTGGCCGTTATTATTCTCTCTTTTCTTTTTTTTACCTTTATCTTCCTCGCTTATCTCTCTCTTCGTTAAACGGTCTTGCGAAGAAACGATGGCCGGAAATTGGACGAGCGTAGGAAATTCGAGGACGAGGAGTAGGACGGGGTAGGGGAGGTGGCTCAGGGTTACGAAACGTAAGAATACTCGTCCGCGCTGTTACCGGTACGTTCGATATACTGCTTGTCGATTAACGCCTCGATACACTTCTTTATCATTCCTATTGAAGGTGCAAAATTGATCTTCGATTGTCTCAGTACCTGGAATTTATTAAATTTCATTAATGTACAAACGTTCGAAGAATGGGAAGAATTTGAAGGAACAATGATTTTACCTCTTGCACAAGTTGATTGTGTCTCAGTAATTTTCTGCTCTTCATGATTCTCACAATAGCAGCCTGAAGATATAATTTTCTGTCGTCGTCGACGCTGCGATGTGTAGCTTCGGTTTCGCTCGGTGCATCTCTCTGCAAAGCTCCTGTAACACGAAACTTTGTTCTCTTGTTGTGATAATCGAAATTCAACGTCAGAATCGTATCTTCGTCGAGATTTGTCGCCGCTGTGGATGGGATTGTAGTTTCCGCCTCTTGTTTCTCCTCGTTCTCCGTCATTGCAACTGTGCTCGATGATTTTTTCAATATCTTACAGTCCACGAGGCTCACCGCGTGTTTGACGAGTTGTTCGTGCGACAGACGCAAGGAAGCGGCTGCTTCGCGACAGGGCAACGAGTCGCAATGCTCGAAGAGCAACAGCAATGCCATCTGGTAAGTTTGCACGGTAACGAGATAAGGCTTCTTGAGGTAATTTAACTTTAATTCACCCTGGCAGAGATGATGGAGCCAGGTTATTTTGCGACCGCTGAATTGAGCGTGGTAAAAACTCTCGAATGCCTGTACCGAGCGTTCGAGTTGTTGGGGAACGTGAAACGGACCAGGTGACGGTGGCAACGACAATGGCCAAGCGCCCGCTTGTAGTACGTAAACGACGAAACCGATACCCAATTGAGCATCGGCATTACGCTCGCGCAAACTCGCTGTGAATTTCGTATTGAGATCCATCGATACCGACATGTCCGTGAACATACGATGTAGTTTGTTTGTAAATTCGTAACCGCAAGTTTGCTTAAGACGATCTATCATAGCTTCCTCAGCATCCATTGACTGCGACTGCTGGTGTATCAAACGCTTCGCAAGCATACGGGCGTAAAACTTTTGGAATACATCCTTATCGTCGACGTATTTGAAGACAGTTATCGATCGGGTCAGTTTGTCGTCTATCTCGGCTTCGGAGACGCCTTTTGCCGATTTCTTCAACAACGAATCGCAGTACTTGGCGAGCTGAGGAGAGTAGGAAAGAAATTTGTGAGAATGCATGAGTCTATGGACCAAGATACATGCCAAATGAGTAATATGTAGAGTGACGTACCAGCTCGGGCGCTCGCGCTGGTTGTCTAGCAACGGGTCTATGATTTACAACAGCCGAGCACGCTTTGTCCAAAGCACCGATGAACGCCTGTTCACCCTTAAAAACGTCCTTTATTAGCTCCGAATACTTCGAATGCACGGCCAGCATGCTCTCGACGAACTGCGTGTGTACCTACACATTTTTGTTTCGAAAAATTGTCGTTTAGAGATACTTATAATTGGACCTGAAACGACATCTTTGATTTAAGAAATTTAAACAAATATCGATTTACGTTTTCTCCCTGCATTGGCCCAATCGCCTGCTGACCCTGATGCGTTATGTGCTGAGTGAGCTTTTGCACAAGGGGCGTCAAGCCAGAGGCCAAAGGTCGTACGAGAGGATATAAAAGCGCAAGATCCTTTAATCTCTCGTTCTCGACCATCAGCTCACTTTCCGTGTGGAGCCAGGCAACGTGAGCAGCCACCATCTTTTCCTCACAACACTGTCTAACCTGTCGGAAAATCAAATGTATCGAAAAACAGTTTTAAGAATCTAATACCAATACAAAATTGTCTTCGTCACCTTGGGCTCAGAGCTGTGATGTAAAAACTTCCGTGCTCTAAGTTCCTCCTGGCTTAGTCGCCACGTGACTCGCTCCATGTAACGCGTCACGTCGGACTGTTGCAATAATTCCGAAGCCTCCCGGGAATAAAAGTCCCCGCTTGCCTCCAGAAACGGAGCCTCGAATATATCCTGGTACATCTGCGTATTCGAAATAGTTGTTAATAAATTTGAAAACACTATAATATGCAAGATCAATTAAGAACGAATTTTATCATTGAATCAACGTACTTCCAGTTGGCCCTTCATCTTGTATTCCTCGACCCGCACGAAACTCTGTATCACGCCACAAATAACGTCAGTTGTAGCAGGCTGCGCTTCGCCCATACGATCGGCGTGAATACCCTCGAGAAGAAGCGTAACTAATTGTCGTCTCAATGGATCGATCATACGCTTCTTCCATATATCAAGACCCAATTCCCCGATCTCCATTTGTTCTTGACAATCCACTGCGTTCGTCGACGAAACGCCATATATTATCTCAGCGTCGGTCAATTTTTGCTTCTTGATGTGTTGCTGATTCAGATATAAATATAAACGATGAAGATAATTTATTCCTTGAGAATATTCGGTCCAAGCACGGTGATAAGCCTGAAGCAATCCAGTGTCTCCATGTCCTCGTACACGCATCAACAGTTGCGACACATGGTTATCGAGGAAACGTTTTGTCTCGTTGTACAAACGATCTGCCAGGGGCTCGGGGTAAGCTACGCACAGCGAGTAAACGTCGCTGTAAAATATTCAAATACACTTATTAATTTTCTATTTATACATGTAACCAGTGTCATTATTTACTCATTTCAGTATACAGGAAATCTGTATTCAATTTTTCTTCACCCTTAAATTAATATCCCACCTGAATCTGTCGTTCCATGTTGAACGTGGCACATCTGCCAATGTTAATACACCTTTCACGGTTTCACGCAAGACACTCCAAGTCTCGCGGAAATCCACCATGCGTGGTTTTAGCGACATCGTCAACTATGGCCAATCCACCTCGGGTTTAACTTCCTCGAGAATGTTTTTCGTCTCGACTGGTAAACAACGCTTATTCATCCGCAACGATTCTGAAAAATTACATAAATTCAAGAACCGTCCCAATTACTCATTCGCTGTGGTACAAATCTCAATGATTTATATTCCGCCTCAAATTTCTTGTCCTATTACCCATTATAAAAATGATTAAAGTTTACAAACATCGATTGTCAATTGGTAAACGAATCATTTATTCCGCCATCGTTTTTGATTCGTTGATTAATAGAAAACGTTTGGAAAATGGATTAGAAAAAAAGCGAGGAAAAGACAAACGCTATCTTCCAGGAACGGAATGGGATTCGTGCCAAAATATTCGTGTCATGCAGTATTTTCAGTCCAGTTGGCAACTGGGTCATCGGGTCAAGAAAATGGGGATGTAGACACGTGTCGGATGAGATCAAAGCTACACGATGAAAAAAAGAAAAGATGAAGAAATCAAACGGGAAAGAAACACGAAAAAAGAAAAGTCGTTCGTCACGGCGAAATTTTGCTTTCTCTTCCCACTCCGGTAACGAATTTCCTTTGATTCGTTATTAACCTCTTTTGGTACATTAGTTTTCGTCTCGCGCGTGTCACCGGCCTTGTTTATAACTCGACCTCGCTACGACGTCTTCTCGTTTCATTGGCAAACTTCCATCTTATTTTTTCACACCCTCATGCACCCTCGGTCCACACGTGACACTTTCTTCATTTTCACGGATCATCCTACGTATTCGTAGAAAAAAACGTAGAAAATTACGAAATTCGTATTTTGGATTGTCTTAAAACAAATTACTTCTTTGTGTTTGCCATGAAAGATTGAACCGAGGCCAAGGAAAGTTTTTTTGGTTAGGTTAAGAGACAAAAATCTCGACGTACTTCCATCTTATTCTTTCTCTATTCATTTTTCGCACACCGGCTTGACGTCAGTGTGGTGAACTATAATTAGATCGTGAGTATATTCATCGAACGATTTTTTTGTAATTTTGTATCTTTAAAGCTAGTTGTGATACGAAAGCATAAAATACTGAAAATTTTTCGTCACCGGGACAAATTACTATTGCTTTGTTACATTATCGATCAAACTTTTGAGAACATAACCTAAATCTTTTCGCGCTCTAAAGGATTATGGGAAATGCATATGACGAGACGATGATTTTGAACTCTCGCGAAAGAGATAAATGTCGTGGAGAAATCTTGCAAGGTAACGGTGGCGTTTTGTCCTCGCAGTCGCGCGAAAAGGAAAACGGAAACGGAAGGGGAAGGGCGGGGGCGAGCAAATAGCGGGGGGGGGGCTGCAGCGCAGGCAGGTTAGTCAGTCAGCAGTCAGCGAGCCAGCTGATCCAAAGACGACGGCATGTATAAGCCTCAGAAAATCCCGTTTTCCTACATTCGATCCATTACCAGATGTTTACGTCGCAGCATGCCAATAATCAGCCAAGGGAAGAGTGATTTAAAACAAAGAATCAAGTAACGATGCGACAAAAATCTTTTTTCATATCGTTACTCATTCATCGATCCTGCGAATACCAAAGAACGATAGTATCTTTCGAATTTCCAAAAAAACGTTTCAGATTCTTCTTGCCCAGTGAGAAACCTTGGCAAGCCCCGGGAGAGGAGTTGGGGGGTGTGTTCGGTTAGAATTTAAAGCGAGTAGGTAGACAAATAAAATTAAACTGACAAAAAAATATGTCAACTCTAAGAAATGTTTGTTTTATTTTTAATGTCTACACCGAGCTGTAAAATGTTGTGAGCTTTTGTATCAACAAATTCACGAGGAACAATCTTGGTTTTTATCAACGAATATAGTGTAAGAAAAATCATGACAAAGTCGAACGAACCTCTTTCCCGTGCACGTTCATCTTACGGACACTCGGTGGTGCAACGTTCGAGACGCAGATCAACGAAAATTTATACTCTCTCTCTTGTTTTCGCAATTTTCGTACAGCTATCAATTCATATATGTATTTAATACAAGCGCACAAGGTATTTCCTTGCACTTGTGCTACCTTTTCGCGTTACGTTTCCCGTATCGTCGTACTTGGCCGACTGTATATATATATATATATGTGTGTGGATATATATATATATACAGTTTTCCCCCAAACTTCGCCTTGCAATTTTAACGTTCACCTCGAGCTTTCACGAAACGCCGTTTGTCACGAAAATATGCACTCGATCAATATAAGATTTGAATCTTTCTTATTTATTCCACGTGGACCGTGTGTAACGAACAATTTTATTGTTTCATCGATTTCACCGTGGATGGCTAATCGTCACTCGCCACACGTACTTCTCACTTCTCTCAACGAATTCAGACGACTACAGAAGGAATATGCCTATCCTCAAATTGAAACATGAAATGGTGTACCCCGATGAAGTTGTGCACCCCAATGACTGGTGTCGCTAGTGTCGCTATAAGCATGTGTTAGGTTACACCGACACGATCTCGTATACCCCACACCATCTTATGGCGTAGCTCCGCCTCCTCTCTCCACCAATCACGTACGAGAAAGCACGTCTTGCAATCTATCTCGCTTTTTCTAACGCGAGATATAGGCAGGGATACACATGTCGTCTTTCTCCTTTTCTGTGCTGTTTATCTCGCTTTTTCTAACGCGAAATATAGGCTGGGGTACACATGCCGTCTCTCTCTTTTGCTGTGCTGTTTATCTCGCTTTTTCTAATGCGAGAGGTATAGGCTGGGGTAGACATGCTGTCTCTCTCTTTTTCTGCACCGCTATTGCCGTACCCCAATGAGTCGACATATATCGATGCTCAGAACGTTAATAACCACATAATATAAGTTCAAATAATTTTAAATAATATAGCACGAAATAATAAATGTTTTTGCAAGGCGTGAATTAAAATTATCTGAGAGTGGACACGGATGCAGAAATTAAAACTCTTAGTATTTTTCGTAATTTGTTTTCGTTAATATATAATATGAAAAATAATATTTATCTATATGCAAAAAGCAACAAAACAATAAAAAAAATAAAGATAACAAATGCATTCCAGGGAGATTCGATCGTTCGTCTCTTAGAGTTGAGAATTCAGAGACGACAGGGCGTTTACGTTCTCGTGGCCCCGCCCACAGAGGTGAGTACAGTATTGGCGTGACGTCACAATCAACCGCCGCGACACCAAGTGGCAGTTTCTGGCGGAGAAAACTTTGCTACAAATTAAGGATAGGCATATTCTGTAGTCGTCTGAATTCGTTGCTTCTCTCAATAACATTAGGCGGCCATATTAGATTTTCGGGCAATATGGCCGATACTTTATTTTTTTTTTCAAAGTTAATGAGACACCGATAGATAGCGTAGTGGCGGAGGTGCTTAGTGCGGAATGCAATGTCACGCAAGCACCTCCTTGACGTTAGCTCAGTATTATTAATTTTCATATTTTATTTGAGCCAAGCGTATGACAGTGATTATAAGATTCACCCGCAAATGATTGCATTTTCGATGAAATTAGAAAAATAATCATTTTATCAGATTTTCTGATTTTTTCGAATCGATATTTATAAAATTGCTTTATTAATTTCGTGGTGCAACAATCAGTCATGACGAAATTTATTGTCGATAAATACGCGTTTGAAAACTGCATTATCGATCGATGGTAAGGTGAATGTTTCGAGATATTGGTTCGTTGAGCTGTCCATATTTGAAATTACTCGTCGTTCATTATGTGCAATGACGGAATATCTTCTGTTTGGGGACGAGCATCTGTCAAAATTATTCCTGTAAAGATGTAATCAGGATTCGCAACGTTTAGTCTAGTGCCTTTCGAAAATTCGAACGACTGAAATTATTATACAATCGGGACGTAAACGAGTGATGTTCGCATCAACGTGGAGTGTGGCATAGTGACAGATGAGCAATGTGTTATTTTGTCAACAGTGCCAAGATGGAATAGTGATCTACCATAAAAAAATCGTTGGTAACTACAATTATTGTTTTTTTTCGTTTTCCAATCGGCAACTTTCAACTTTTTGATAATTGTTTATTTTTATTATTTGAACACCGATCATAGCCGACAAGCTTTTTGGCGGGAAACGGTGACCGTATCTAAGCAACAGGCTTGTAACTATTTGTTGTTCAATTTGTTATCATGTACTGACAAAGTCTTTTAGGTTAAACATTTACAGGAGTTATCGAGTAGCTGGAACCTCGCTCTTGCAATTTCAAATTTCTTACTCGGGGTGTTGCAAGTAGAGGCAAAGAGGTTTGGAATGGTTGTAATAAAACGCTTTACGCCTTCATAATCAACGAAATATATATATGAATTTGTTACTATTAGTATTATGCAAAAGACTAAATACACAGTTATAGACATTTAACAAAGTAAAGCTCTTTCGGGCATTTCACATTATCCACACACTGGCTTATTATTAGTAATTCTCACACGTTCCTTCAGACTGCATCTTTCACTCTTTTATGACGTAACGTTATGGGCAGGCAAGCTCGATGGGTAGTGCAGCTGTTTTTTTAAAGTGGCTTACATAAAAAAGAATTATATTAAAAATGAGTGTTTAATCTTCCTCCGATAACATATCGTTAATCGCTTGATTCTTCCAATAATATGATGAAACCTGTTCCATCGATCTCTGGATCAAGTTAAGTGCACGAGTTGAAACTTTTTTAATGTGCCACCTGTGTGGGGCTTGGGAACACAAATGGTATGGCACTGATGTTGCAATTATGCGTTCTCTATGAATTGAAATATCATTATGACAGACGTATGTCAACATACTGAATGGTACATTCAACTCTGATGCTTAGCTAGAATAATTCTGTATCTGATACGATACTGGCAGTGCTCGAGTTTCCAATAATTTTATGAACGAACTGTATAAAACTGCTTTTATCATTCAATCAAATGTTATATTTTCTATCGCACGATGTTCATTGTCTGAATTCTTTCTAAAACATAGATCTTCGATCATACATAAAAATATACATTTACTACTCGACTAAGATTTCGCCCATTTGTTAAACAGGCACAAATGCAATTGGATTGCATTGTAAAACAATAGATCACTGCCATATTTTCAAAACAACATTAACCTTGGTATCGCACACGATAATGAATATTTGTGAAAACACTTTTTTACGGAGCGATAATCCTCTATAACATACAGTGTACAAAATGGAATTGCAAAGGTATAATTAGTGCGCCATTTCTTTTCCCTTGACAAATCTGTTCATTTGTATTACAGGTGAAGCGCATGCTGAGACAATGACAATTTCAAACTTTCGTGGTTGCAAGAAGTTTGATATAATGTGCTTTATCGGTAATCTCAAATTCTTGAGCTGGAAGAAAGCACTGTGCCTGAATCCTTGGACGTCGGAATCGTCGTACAATGCTTCTGACGAGTAGAGCAAAGGCAACGAGAACAGCACATGCTATCGCTGCTACGGCAACAACGATGAGCTCGGTGTTTTGTCGAAACGCTTGGACCTCGACACATCGCGATCTTCCCATGTCCGGATCTCGATTTCCCAACTCTACGAGATCATCGAGGCTCGCACAGACCTTGTATCGACCAGGCATCAAACCGCTCATCGTGGCAAAAGTCAAGTTGCAATTGAGCTTCTCACGGTGTACAGTCAATTCTCCTTCGAAAACAGCGACAGAAACTTCACAATCCGGTCCAGCCGAATGCTGACCAACGGTCGCTAAGCTTACATCTATATGAAGAAAGCCTCGTTCCGAAACGTTTACATGAACGCCAGTAATTCTATCCCGGGATACAGAAAACGTTTCAGTAGGAAAGGATAATGAAGATTCATCGATAGTTGCTTCGCTTTGAAAATCTTGTTTGCTCGAGTGTCGAGGATCTACCACTGTTTCTTCAAGGGTGATTACATCGCTGCATCCAAGACCCAGAGAGAACTTGTCATAAGCAAGCGGCACAAGTAGAACTACGCAATAGCGATATTTATGGCCCTGTTGAAGATTCATTGTTGCCGGTATGGGCACAGGTAGCGAGCACGGATCGGCCATGAGCGCAGAGTCACAGTGAAGTTCGCTGGATTCAGTTTCAACCTCGCTATCCCCAATCGCTTCGTAAACAATTAAATTGTCGCATGTATAACGCTCGGTGCATGGTTCGACTCGCCAGAGTAAATTAATAGCTGAACTTTTTTTGTCGTAGTTGAATTCTTTGAGAGTCAATTGAGCTTCCGCCAACGGTACTCTCGTCATGATGGACGGAGTTGGCTCGCCGCACAAAAGACTGCCAGGTGGGACCTGAGTCAATATTCCATTTTCCAGCGCTGGAGGCGTCGCGCATACAGCGGATTCTTTGTCGTCGGTTTCGAGACTGGAATTGCTCAACCAATTTGCAAACTCGAGCAGCGTACAGTCGCAGTTGAGTGGATTGTCTGCGAGGGAAAGACGTTTTAAACGAAGCTTTGCAGTGGGCACGTCGGACGATACCATCGTTATATCATTGTCGTCCAGTCGAAGATCTTGAAGACTTTTAAGAGGCACGACCAGATCGGCCGTAAGGGAGCGAAGAAAGTTGTGGGTCAGATCCAACGTCGTCAATTTCTCCAGGTGTGCCAGCGAGGCGCTCGAGACTGCGACAATTCTATTGCTCGCCAAATCCAAACGAGTCAGAGTCGACAAGTGCTTGAACGAATGATCCTCCAAGACGTCAATCTGAAAACGCAAAAACGAATAACCATTTATACAAATCTCATGACACATCGAGGTGATGAATAGTTGGTTGAGTATTTCATAAAAACTGTAAATTCGATATTCTTTTTTGAAAAATGCAATATATTTCTGTCACTTTTGTTATAGAGAGTGTCGATGCACCGTTGGTACGATTGCATCGCGTGGGACGCGCGATTTCCGGCTGTCCTCGCCCCCTCGAAGCCTCAATGCGCTTGATCGAGCAGAGAACATGCCCGAACGGGACGGGATCGCCCACGCTCGATTGCGACATAACTATTTTGCGTTTTCTAACCGATAAAACTCGAAACGATAATCCGACCATGGAACGTGAAAAAGAATCTTACAAGGAGAGAAAAAAAGAAACTAAATTCAACATAAGGAGTTTATTCAAATCCAATGGTAATTCCCACCGTAGCGAAGGAATTTCAAATTTTATATTTTATTCAAATATCAAACTATTTTCAAATTCTATAAACAAACATTAACCATTACAGAATTACCTGATTGTGACTCAAGCTGAGATAAGTCAAATTTCGAAGACCGACCAGCGCGCCCTGTTGAACATTGATGAGCTCGTTGCCGGAAACAGTCAGGAAACGAAGGCGTTGCATGGGAGGCAGCAAATTTGGTCCCAAAGGTCCGAGCAGTAGATTGCTCGACAGATCAAGCTCCTCGAGATTCTTGAGACCTCTGAGTGCCGACAGTGCCGAAATACTGAGTCGATTTCCTCGCATTCTCAACGAGCGCAACGCACGCAACGGCTCGAAAGCTTTCGGTGATAATTGAGACAGAAGATTTTCGCACAAATCCAAATACGTCAGGTTCTTTAAATCCTGAAAATTAACGTGGCGATTCTAATATTCAAAACAGTTCATTCTCGTTGAGATTATCTTGAAAGCCAAAGACGTTCAAGAATATTTGATGGTAGAGCTTTTGTTCAAAATTCCATTGGATAAAAATTGGATCAAAAAACAAAATAGCAGACGTTGTTTTAAACGATTGAGCTCACCCTGAAGGAATCAGCTTCGAGTGTCTTGAGCCGGTTGTGCGAAAGATCCAATCTCTCGAGACCAACGAGATGAGAGAGCGCCGCGATTGGCAATGACTCGAGAAGATTGTTCGGCAAACCAAGTGCCTGAAGAGGACGTGCAAGCGCGGTAAATGCATTCTCGTTTACGCGCCTCAGTTCACCGGTCGATACGACGAGACCGTGAAGAGCGACGTCCTCGAGAAAACGAGCTGGAAGACTCGATATTCCTGTGACAGTGACGTCCAGAAGAGATATCGTTCCTTCGCGACTTCTTTTCAAATGCTGACTGATTGCCTGCGAATTAAACAAAGGTTGTTCTTTATTGTCACTTTTTTGGTTCATTTTCAATGAAAGAACTAAACTTAAATTAGCGTTACAGATACGAATGTGAAATGAAATTAAACAATTTGAATTAAGTCAATGTAAAAGTAACTTCTAGCCAGAGATTAATGAAGTAATATTGTTTCAGGTTCACCTGTAACGCAGTTCGGTCTCCCGTGCATCTGAGAGTATGAGGAAAATCGCAGGAACATTCGACACCCTCTTTAGTTATGTTCGGACATTCCCAGACTTCCTCGATCGGTCTTCTTCTACGAGCATCTTTGAAAGTATCCGTCGATCGGAAACTCGTCGACGACGTTACGCTCGACGATAGCGGAGTCGACGTGACATCCTCCGTTGATCTGAGAATATTTTTGTCTACCTCGGAAGTTATTGGCAATGATATTGTCGAAATTGGACCAGAAGCTGGATACGTTTTGGATGAATTGCCACTTATAGACGTCACTATGGTTAATTCTTCTTTGTCGATTTTGGCAAATGTTGTGGTGATCGTCACTGCCAGGACCACCAGTATTCTCCTAATGACCGGCATCCTGCGAACATATCGAAGCTATTAAATTTTTTTTATAATGAAACATCGAGTAATTCTTTCAAATTTAATTTTTTCAAAAATTGCTAAAGAAAAACTCTTGATTTCATTATAGATTTGAATGTCACAATGGCCTTTTATTAAATTCAAAGAAACAACAATTTGCAAATACACCCTGTAACAAATTGGAATTTGGAAACAAAAGAAAATCTATAGAATTGAAGTAACGAAATATTTGAAGAAAAATTTGACGACAGTTTTAGAACTCGGTAACCTCAGACTGCAATCAAAATTTCCTGTAGTGTATTGATCGATTAATGAAAAAATTAAGATCTCTTTGTTCGAATTTAACAAATTTTTAACAATGCCGTGTCATTATTATAACGAAATGTTTCTGGTAACACAGAAGGATATGGAAAGATTATTGGAACTGGATCGAATGATTCAGTCAACAAAAACACCAAGATCAAATGATGCTGCGTTGAATGCAATTCTCCCAATTTATCTCAAGTTATTATCAGCAAAAAGTTAATGAGCAAAACACGAGCCAGCATTAACATTTGTCATTTAAAAATTATTTCAGATATCGAGACTTGGTCCATCGATTGATCATATGTCACGATCAAATGATTCAACCGCAGAAGCGAAGATTGATAAAACAGGTGTTGGATTGTGCAATCGGCAGGATGCTGGAGTATAACCAAGAAATTGTGGGACTGGAATTCAACGATTATCAGTAATTATTCATTATTTTAATTTCTCTATTCGCTATTAACATTTCCAATTTTCATATTGAATATATGAATTAAATTAACTCAAATAAATTGTCCAAATCGTGGATAATTTTATATTAAAGTTATTATGAAATGATTGATAATATTTTCACACAGAAATTCAAATTCAACGATAGAAAGATTGAATATTGCTTTAAATTCTTAATGATAATCATGTTTTCTTAATAAAATTTAATATAAAACAATTTATGCAGATGGCCGGACGAGACAATGATAAAACTAAAAATGACGCCAGACGACGTGGCCTTTCCAGTCTCCAAGAGTTACACAGCTGATAGAAAAGACGTTTTGCAACAACGACGAAGATATATCGAAGACTTGATAAATAATGCAACTAAAGGTTGGTGTGAAAAGATTTGGAAAAATTCCAATTCCTGAAACGAGATAAAGGCTAAGACTAGTCAATGCTGAATTATCTAATTAAACATTTTCATAAATGTTTGCCCGTAGTTGCTGACTCAACCGCAAAGAAGAAATCTACAGCTGAGGTTGAAAGCGAAGAAGTAAAATTCCCCACGGTTCAACCACTTGCTGAATCTCCAGGAGCGAAGGAATTGAAAGAAGCTCGGGACATTGCGAAAAAAACTTTTGTAAACGCAATGTTGATGATTCAATCCCACGAAAGAGCCAGGGCAGCTCGTTGTATTGGAGCAAGGGGTTGCTTTTTCACAATGTTTCCCATCCAAGTGATTTTTGACGTGGAAAGTTTCTTCGATTTTTAACAACAATTCATAAATTCAGCTGAACGTCTCTTCGATTACAACAAGCGACTGGCATCTGGGGAGTTGGAAGCGAAAAAATTCAGCAATAGAATCAAGAGCGAAGCTGCAACGGTGATACAAAAACATTGGCGAGGTTACTTGGCTCGAAAATCTTTGAAACAGCGAATGGACAAAATTGAAGAAATTCTCCACACGACTATTCCAAGTTGGAGAGACAAAAGTATCTTCCATCGGGACAAGGATAATTATGAAAAGCGTCTGGAGTTGCAACGCGAAGCTGTTGAGGTCATGGAAGAAACTGTAAACAAGGAACGTGCCAGAGTAAGCGATACGTGGATTAGCTAAGTAATTTAAAAAATTTATGTACTGGTTCAACGATCGACGAGCTTTTAAATTTCCTGTATTTTGCTTCGTTCAGGTCTTTAGAATTCGAGGTCCTGGCCTGATGGAGGATATTACGGACGAGATCAGAGAATGGTTTCTCTTGTGGTACAACGAACTTGGCTATTTTGATTCATATCCGATTGCTGAAGTTGGTGGCTCGGTACTTGTAGCCACTGGACAAACTTTCACACCGGATGAGTACCTCGTTGAAAGAGCTGCTAAAGCTGATCAAGCAACTAAGAAAAAGGAGCCGGAAAAGAAAGCCGATAAAAATAAATCAGCAGCAAAAAAAGGAAACGCGACAAATAACGAAGAAGGTTGGACTATGCCGGAAGAATCCAAGGCACTGGAAGATCTTACATCGGGAAGGAACGAATTCGTCAGAGACTGGAGCTTGAGAGATAAAGACGTCGATAATCATCGACGATTCTATCTCGATCTCATAAACGATAAATTGTACCACGAGCTACAATTGGAAATGCGTGAAGTCGTCGATGAACTTATGAGACTCGAGCTCAATAAGTTCAACGAAGCTTTATTAAAGGACCATGCCGGTGATAAAGAGAAGTTCGTTATACCGACATTGGTAAAGAGTGAGTTGTATTTATTTAACAACAAAAATTAACGTCTCAATCGATTGTAATCAATCTTGGCTGGATTAATCTATCAAGATTGTGCAAATGCGTTGAGAATGGTTTTTTTTAAGAGTAAAGAAATGTACTTACACATATGGACGTGTTATTGCAACAATGACAAATTCACAGGCAAGAAAGATAAGAAGAAGAAAAAGAGGAAGGAGAAGAAAGATCCATTAGCTGCTTTACCGATCGAGGAGATGTTCGACGAGCTTGTTCTAGCGAAAATTATACACAATTATCCTGAGGAGCATCTCGAGGATTGGCAAGGAGATGATTCTTATCAGAATTACGAAGCACAGTTGCAGCTCCGTGATTTTCAACCACGATACGGGGACATAAAACAAAGCGTTATGAAATACTGTGTACTTCCTCTTGGTTCTCATGAAGTTCACGCCATCGCACCCTTAGTCCGGTCAGTATTGCTTCTTCGACTCTTGTGTCAATCGTTAGAGAAGAATGATTTTGTTTCTTGGTTGAAAATTAATTTTTCACACGCGTAACGTTTTTAGTTACCGCCGTTGCCGCAAACCGTGCTGGCGCTAGTGGCGTCCAATCACACTAAGAAAATCTGTCTCAATGAAACAATTCTTTGGCGGGCAAAATAAGACAAACTCATAATTACAATTTCCATCTTCAGGTCCGTCTGCATAGCCGGATTGCCACTTTCCGGAAAATCTTTCCTAGCCAACGCCATCTGCACCGAAGTGGGCGCTTTGCTGTTCGACTTAACACCGAGCGTTCTCGTTGGCCAGTACGAGGGAAAGAAGAATCAAGATAAACTCTTGAAAATGATTGGGAAACTCGCTAGAATGTATGCTCCTTCGATTGTATTTATCGACGGTGGTGAGAAGCCTTGGATGAAAAAAATACCACCGGCTGAAAGGTATACTCAGCCTAAAAGATTCGCCAAACTTTTGCCGAAATTCGTGAAGACTATAAAGCCAGGGGATCAAGTGAGATTTTTCTTTTCCACTTTTTATACTATTTTTTGTTTTTGTTTATTTTTATATAAAATAGTTAATTGCTTCTTACACAAATTTCAGATACTATTTCTCACTCTGGCTACCGAACCGTACAACGCGACGAAGCCTTTTATCAAAATCCACGATAAATGGATAATAATACCGACCACGGATTACGGTACAATTTACTTGCTCTACAAAAATCTGCTGATGAGTTATCATGGCGTCGATCGAAATTTCGACGTGTCTTCTCTAGCGAAAGTATCGCTTGGCTATCCCATCGGGATCATTCGCGAAGCCGTCCACAAAGTTATGAACACCCGAAGAATAATTCAGCTACGATTCAAACCACTCCAACAGGAAGAAATTCTGAACGTACTTCTCACCTATGACACTCCAACAACGAAGATTATCGAACAATTCAAGAACTTTGAAAAGCGAAAAACACCGCTGGGAAAAACTCGAACGAAGATGATCGAAGCTTTGAAAGAATCTCAAACCAACCCTCAAGAAAAGAAGAAATAGATAAATACAAATACGTAAAACCAGTGTCGATCAATTTCAGTTACAGTATCTTCCAGTAGTGTAAAAAGTGGACGAATTTTGTTAAGTCAGCGTTCCCAGTAACAAGATTATTTATTTCTTTTCAAAGAAGATATTACAAATACGTAAAATTATCAATTAACAGAGCGTCTGAAATATTGTCCAAGCTGTGCGTCCCACGATCTCTCATACGATCGTATATACATTTATTCGATGTATTAGTTAGAAATCCTGGGACCTTATTCGCCTGGAGAAGTTGCTACCGTTACTATATATACAGGGTGAAATTCATAAGGTGCAACAGACTTTATTCTAAGGTAGACGGGATCATTGCAAACAAAAGTTGCAAATATACATTGGGGATATTTTAAATAGTTCACGAGATATCAATATTTAAAGTTGGTCCAATCAGAACGCGCCGAGAAGCGTTGGCCCCGCCCACTCCCGGCCTAGCCGTAGAGATAGCACAGTGTAGGGCTGTTACATTTAGGGTTGCAAAATTCAGAGCAGTTAATTTTATTTATTATATTATTATACAGTTATTTTTATGTCTCGGGCATTGACTGTTCTGAATTTTTCCCCGCCCTAATAGTCAATACCGGAAAAATAAAAATGACTGCGTAATAATATACCAAATAAAATTCATTGCCCTGAATTTTGTTACCCCAAATGTAACGCCCTACACTGTCCTATCCTACGCCTAGCGCGAGAGTGGGCGGCTCCAATGCTTCTCGACGCGCTCTGATTGGACCAACTTTAAAAACGTTATATCTCCTAAACTATAAAAAATATCCCTAAAGTATATTTGCAACTTTTGTTTCTAATTATCTTATCTATCCTAGAATAAAGTGTGTTACACCTTATGAAATTCACCCTGTATATACATACATACATACATACATATATATACATACAGTGATGTACCAGGTATAGAGCAACTTCTGCAATTATTCTTCATTGCAAAGTCGCGATGCGTACACCGCACGATCGAGTTTTTTTCGTTCCCGTTGGTACGACCGAGCGACTGCAACCAGCGCTCCCACCGGATGAGTTACATACCTATACGCGCAAAAGTTTTTTCCACGAGTTGTCATCCTCCTTCTCGACTCTCGGTCGTTCCACGGTTCTTCAGTCTCGGTTTATTCTCTATAATACCCCTCGGTTTTCTTTTTCTTCGTTGTTTCCTCGATTCCACGCCAAGTCCAACCTCACCACCGCACACTTGGGACAACAATTCGATTTACAACTATACTCCCTGGTATCGATACGAGGCATTTTCCGTGAAGCCAACCCGCCAGGTTTTTTCCCCCCAAAACCACTCACGAGCTTGCCATTATTTACTGTTCGCAAAATGCTCGATACTTGTTTTCCTCGAATGTCGTAATTTTTGTTTGTTTCTTCAAATCGTCCGTGTGAACGTTGCGTTTGTGTTTCGATCTTTGTTTATCAGCCGGGATAAAAGTGTCGACGAGATGAAGAATTGAATTTTTAATTCGAATTCTCAAATGACGATGAGAATTAGTTTTGATCCCTCGTGTTTTTCGACGATTAAAAAAAATTGTTTTTTTTTGTTTTCGATGCGTCACTGG
Source organism: Tryphoninae sp. B BG-2022a (assembly GCA_030523005.1). Classification (NCBI taxonomy): domain Eukaryota; kingdom Metazoa; phylum Arthropoda; class Insecta; order Hymenoptera; family Ichneumonidae; species Tryphoninae sp. B BG-2022a. The sequence goes on from JAPYZU010000599.1 coordinate 21,017, forward strand.
AGGCTAAAAACAACAGAAGTTTTGGAGAAAACAATTCATCGTTAATTTCTCCATGTTTGTACCGTCAATTTATTGATATTTTTCTTTAACGAGCTTTGCTTGTCCATTCATTGAGTCAGAATTATTACTCGTGTACGTTGGCGAGATATTTTGCGCATGCGCATATCGGGCCAATCGGTTGGAGTAATGGCTCCCTACTCCCACGCGCTCGACGAATGGCTCGTCCGCATATGAGAGCTCGCATATTTGTGTATGCGTATCACGTGTACGCGCGAACAAATTCACAAACGGCCTGTCTTCTGCGCCGCTTCTTCTCTTTCGATCTTCGACACCCGGCGCAGCCGCTGCGCGCGCACCCTCGTTTATACCGCCCACGTGTTGCTTCAGCGCGGACCTAGCTAGTAAACGCGCATTAGATCCAACCGTGTCAAAGATCGGATCGTAACAAATCGAAGATTATCATCCCGCAATAATCCACAAAAAAATCATATATTTTTCAATGCCAAGCTTTAATTCAAATTCTCATTAATTCATTCACTTAGCACGTATTGTAATAGTCCAATGACACGTCACAGCAGACGAAAATTCAGCACCGATTTTCCCGCCTTGTCCAAAATAAACAAGCAACATCAAAATAAATAATAAAAAAAAAAGAATAAAACAAAATTGCTTTCTATAAAATCACGTTTGTTTATTCTTCACACTCGCGTGTCACACGCACTCAGTCGTGCGTAATCCGTACTTCGTGAAAGTAAATTGTCAATTATTTGCGAATAATATCGATTATGATGCAACTTCGCGTTGCAAGAAAAATCGAATTTTCGATCGCGCGTTTTTTTTTTTGTTATTCCTCGTTCTCGGTATATCACGTCGATGAAGATTACCAACGAATTTTTGTTACGACGGTTTTAGAGCGAGAACAGGGAAAATCGGATTAGCGGAACGATGAGTCGTGTCGTGAGAGGATTTCGTGCGATTATTGTTGATAGTCCAGTGAGTGGAATCGATAAAACGAGGAGAGTCGCGACTGCTTGCACTGGCGAGCATCGCGGGCTAACTCGTACGAGGACTTGTCTGTCGTTCTTACGGGGGCTCTGCCGATCCCTGGGCCCGCGCATACGCGAGGGAGGGGAGATTGTCTCTTGGTTTCCACATAGCATAGCCATGTATGGAACAGCCAGAGAGTCCGCAGGAACGACGACGTTCACTCCGCGGCCCTTACGCCCACTTGCCAGAAGAGCTCCGCGCGGCTGATTCCAGCTTGTCGTCGCGGACCCCGTATATGCGTATGTGCGCGTGTCCGTTCGTGCACAAGCCTCGACCACCTCGTCGTACCTATCACACGACATTTTTTTTTCTCATCTCATTTCTTCTCGCTGCATCTTCCGCTCGTCTACTTCTTTTATCTCTCATTGAATTCACAACATTTTTCTTTGTTCTTTTTCTCTCTCTCGTGTGTTTTCGTCGAAGAGAAATGAGAAAAAAAATTGAGTGTTTATGGGGAAAAAAATATGTGTGAATTTCTCGAAATTTTTCTTCTTTTTTTTTTTGCTACTATCGAAAAGGTTAATCAGGGACTGGGAGAATAAAGCATAGGTTTAAATATAAAAATATATTTAATTAAAATTATTTATTAAATCTTGTAAATGACAAAATTGTTATTATAGAATTTATTGAAATTAATCGTTTATTCTTTTATTCTTCATTCTCTCGGTTATTTACTTTTTATAAAGGATAATAATATCTAGGCACTCAAGGTCAAATTATAAAATTACCAGGAATCTATTGATACCTTCCAAAATGAATTTTGTTATTTGTCCAAAAACTACACGTATAGGATGGAACGAAGATGAAGTAAACAAAAAAGAATTTGAGTTTGAATTTCTCAAAATTTTTCTTCTTTTTTTTGCTACTATTGAGGATATTAATCAAGGACTGGGGGAACAAAGCACAAGTTTAAATATAAAAACAGATTTAATTAAAATTATTTATTATATCGTCTAAATAACAAAATTGTTATTGTACAATTTATTGAAATTAATCGTTTATTCTTATATTCTTCATTCTCTCGGTTATTTACTTTTTATAAAGGATAACAATATCTAGGCGCTCAAGGTCAAATTATAAAATTACCAGGAATCTATTGATACCTTCCAAAATGAATTTTGTTATTTGTCCAAAAACTACACGTGTAGGATGGAACGAAGATGAAGTAAAAAAAAAAAGGAAGAATATACTTATATCTTAATCTTGGGAACTACAGTGGCTAAACTGGAAGAACCGCTACGTATATCTCTCAGACAGCGAGGTAACGCACACACGGTCATTCGTGTAGCGTATTCCAAAACTTTCATTCACCTTTTTCCGGATCGAGCTGTGTGCTTCATTCAATATACATACAGGCCGGTCCCGCCTACGCGTTTCTCTCCAGCATTCGCCTGTACCGGCCTCGCTTATGACGAAATATACACAGGAGAACGCTTCGACCAGATCGTGCTGGACTTGGATCGTTTTAAGTGCTTGGCACTCGCGAAGAAGCGACACTTATAAAATTGTCTATAAACATTTTTTTAATTCTACTTAAATCCTAGACAACCATTCAAAGTTTCACGTTAGCGACCTAGATAATTACAAGCACGATTGTCCATTAGCATTAATCCAATCCGACCAACGATTAGTATTAGAAAATCCATCGAATTTAGACAACAACATTCGAATATTTTGACAATACAATTTGTTCCAATTTCGATGGATTTAGATAGTTTTTTTTTGCATTGGCAAATTCATCAAGAATTTAATTTGAGGAATGATTCTCAATACGAATGAAACTAGTCTCTTTCGCGGTACGGTTGATAAACAAGAATTTACAAATAAAACAAAATCCTGTTCATCATGCCCGTTACGAAATCATGTCAAACCGGGTCGGTAACACCCACGCAAAAAAATTGAACGCCCTGGCACATGCGCCTTCGTTTCGGAAACTCTCCTCTTGCACGAACGAAACTCGAAAGAAAGTTGGGTCCTCGTCGCGTTACGTACGGGTCTTCGCCAAGAGCGTTGACACAGAATACAAGATTCTTTTTCGTTACGAAGATATTTGATATTCTTCGAAACGTTCACCGTATCGCATTTGGAAATAATTACGCACGTTGTCGAGAGACAAAAGCGTCTTCCAGTTGAACCATACGTCTAGTTTTAAAACTATATAATAATTGTACGAATTGCACGAATTCGATGAGCTTCGTTCTACGATGAACAGCTATTTTTTCTTCTTATCGATTAACGATTGGTAGAATCCATTTCTGCCATTAAATCTATGTAGTCCTTCACGTCCGCCATGTAGAATTTCAGAAATCGATGATCCCTTTTCACATTGGTAATCAGTCTTTCGATATAATTCTTTCTGTGAAAAAAAAAGAACAAGTTTCCCAAAGGGGAAATCGATTACATTTGTTTCTGTAAGGGCTGATTATTTGGCAACATGTTTTACAATCTTACCTAATTTTCTCACCACCGAGTAGATAGGAAACCGTTATATCATTGTGATTAATTTCTTCAAAAGGTTTTATAACCATCGTCACCTTTAGAATTATACCGGCGTTTATATCCCGGGCACGAGCGATAAATGTAATTCTGTGAATCGAATAAACGTTTATAAGAAAATCATCTAGATTGCTTTCTTTTGCTCTTATAAAGTAGCATATTATCTCTTCTTTATATATTGTACAAACCGATTATCATGGATCTCCATGACATTGTGATTTCGCAAACGATCCAGTTCGAAAGCAAAATCCATTCCTAATTTAACTCGAGAAGATACGTGCTCCAGTAATTGTGGTATCTCTTCGTACCTTTCGCAAGATTGTTTTAGAAATGCATTGTCCATTGTTTTCATTATCAAATCATGAGCCAAGCACAATCCTGGATCTGTTCTCTCTATTTTTGGGGACAATGATGAAATACAATTAGTAGTTAGTAACCAGGAAATGTGAGTGAATTTGTGCTATTCACCTTTGACCAACTGCGACAACAAAATGACGTCTTTTATTCCATTTATCGTGCTCGAATCCGAGTCTTCTTCAAGGTAAACTACGAGTACGATTGATTTTGAAAAGAAGTTGAACGCTACAATCTTTTCATCCAATCGATTTATGTCCCAGATTACGTCGAACCTGCAAAACATAAAACATGCTTTATCCGTACGTGTAACAAAATTTTCTTACCAGCTCTAACATTTTAATTAATTGCTTCTGATGAATTAATACATTTCCCTCGAATAACATGACATTATTCGCAGCATATGTTTACAAAACGATGACTCAAATCGTACAAATGGAATAAAAAAATAAACAAACCTCTTGGACAAGTTCTCTATAGTTTGCTTCAATGCAAAGAATGAACTTTTGTAATCAGCCATTTCCAAGTTCTTTGTGATATGGTCGATTCTTTCCTTCGTCCTTGCTTCATCCAATGCCGAGTCATTAACATTCCGTCCCTTGTTCGAAACGATGATGGACGGTAATTCATCAATGAAAGAATTTTTCACCGGATTAAAATTATCATCAATATTTTGATGCGGAGAGCCCTGTTCGAAATCATTGCCGATTGCAGTGCTGTTAGCGAAGAACCGATTGCTCCAAGGATCTGCAATAACTAAAAATCTCTTCTCACTCTCGCTACTTTCTTCCTTCCTTGAATCATCATCTCCACGACGTAATTTCACAGATGGACCATTGGTCGATTCGCTAGAAAATTCAGACGCAGTGGTGAGTCCAATTTTACAGCTGGAATGATTTTTGACACAATCGGTAATCGTTGGATCGCAGTCGACTGATGATAAATTGTCTTCTGGAACAAAAACGTCGCTTCTTGTCTGCGAACGATGAATTTCCTTTCTCACCATTCGCTCCACAGGACTAGCATTATTCCTACCGTCGTTATAATTGCCCATTTGCTGTACCATTGTCGTTGTTATTTCTGGCAATTCCATGGCTACAATGGGTGAAGCTACTGACTTCCTTTTCACGAATTGTGAAACTTGAAAGGACAAAGCCTCTTCCATAATATCGACGCTCTTTATGTTTTCCTTGTCGACGAAAGGATCCAGCTTGTTCACCGAGGCATTTGCAGACGATACACTGTCCTCGGTAATACTATAAGCAAAACCAAAAGACGGTGGTTCCTCTGTTTGCAAATCTTCCGACATGGAAGATTCATGGAAATCCGGAGGAAAGATCCGATTTATTCTCTCGGTGAGCTCGTAAGTTGTTTCCTCGGGACAAAACCTTATGACCGAGGATGCTTTTGCTCTCAACTCCTCGAGAGATTTGTCGCGGTCAACTTGGTCTACAGTCGTGGAAAATCGAGCAGCGATCGTTTCGTTGTTGCTTTCAACGAGCTTTGTTCCGGATAGAAATTCGGTAGTTGCGATTGGTGATTGTTGCCTCTCGACGTCCATGAAAATTGGTTGATCTTCGACAAAGGTCAATGGTCTTGAACTGGATTCTTGACTCGCTATCGAGTCTGCTTCGTGACTTTTCAAGCATAAAGCTCGTTGAAGTAAAAAGGTTTCCTCGTCGAATCCTGTCGTGTTTGGGACTTTTGGAGTTTGGACGACGTTTATCATCTCGACATTCGTACCTTTCGATACGTTCTGCTGGATGTGTTCGAGGCTGAGAGTTATGTTTGGTAACAATCTCGTCGACAACTTCAGTGAATTATTGTCAGTCTCCTGGTTGATAGAATTATTCTCCACTTCTTCGGACCGGGGTTGGATTTGAGATAATTCCATGTCATCGTTTTGAAACGTTACTACTTCTGTTGACTTTTCTAAATTTTGAATATCTTGTGGATTGGGTTCAAAATTTATTGTTTGAAAATTGAAAGGCGATACTCCACTAATATCTTGTGCTATGCAATCGTAAGTGCTCCGTCCATCCGTGGTTACAGACGTATTTTCAAGACTTTCTGAGTTCTCTCGCAATGATGGAAATTTCACGGACGTTATCATCTTCATGACGTTATTTTCCAACGTTTCTAATATATTTT
>JAPYZU010000600.1:0-29205 GCA_030523005.1 Tryphoninae sp. B BG-2022a
TATATATATATATATTTATATGGTGTATGTAAGATTTATGCTCTCGCTATTACCGGTAGTCACCTGTGTACGTCACACGTTGAAGAAACTCGCCAGTCTATTGTTAACGATCCCTAATGCCTCTCATTCCGCAAGAGGGATCGGGTTTTTGCGCATGCGTGTCTTTCTATTTCTCTCTCCTCGAGTCTCGACAATCCGCTTTCATCCCCAGGGAGACCAGTCCGGTGTTACACCGTATATACCCTTTTTTTTGTTATTATTGTTTCTTCGTTTCATGTGACGTTTGGCACCTTGCGAAACGGTGCAATCCGGACAGGCTTTTTATATTGTTGTTTCGTTGCTACTCGATGGAAGGATGATCCGTTGTACTTGTCGTATTTTGCCTTCGTACGATACACGTATCAAGGAAGACGCAACGTTTATAAGAACTTAACGTTCGAAACTCAGTTTACATTTTCTCTTTCTTTATTGTATAGAAAAAAATAATTATTTGTCTCATGGTTTTTGAGAACTTGTTTGCGTTAAAGTTAAGATTAAAAATAATGTTATGATTAAAGTTGATTAAAATTGTAAATGATTAAAAGTTAAGATTAAAAAATGGATTTGAAATATTTCGTACCCACAACGTGACAACTTCTCTTCCGTCGACTCAAACCTAAACCCAAGACTTTTCTTTTTCCCAACGGCGCTTTTACTTAAAACTCAACCGTTATTTTGTTCGCTCTACTTTTTTGTTTGCCATCGATCGTGTAACCAATGGGCGTGAGAATTTTGGTACGTTAAGGTGTATCAAAGCTAATAAAAAAAAAAAAGAAACGAGAATATCAATAGCGACGAGATAAGCCGGCTTCGTGCAACATTATACGATAGAGTTTTGCCGGGTATCGCAGCATGGCTTTTCATACAGTGAATCCTTTATATCGCGCGAGCATCGTAACTTCGAACTCCGAACACCGGAACAGTAGTATTTTTTGTGCGATATGGAAGAATCGTTTTTCTGTCTATCGGCAGCGTCGACGTGCGATAGAAGATGTGGGCACACGAGCGATATCGATGAGTCGAACGGCTGCTGCTACGTGTAGTATTTTTTATTTCACTGCCCGAACGTGCCAACTGGAAATATTTCGATAAATTCTCTCACACCTCTTTTTTTTTAGTGCTACGTTATAAAACGTCTTGTTGTTACAATTTCCGAGAGGCCACGAGTGCTCCGCGGGGCGAATGACATTGCGATATAACACAGTTCAATGAACCCGTGACAAATACTTCGATACATTCGCATAAAAAATATTGCATATCCAAATTCTGACAGACATTACAATAAGCGTTTAACCACGAAAGTATAAGAGCCTGAAATTTTCAGCCCATGTATTTCTCACATCTTCGAGTTTTACCGAATAACGTACATACGGATTATTACAAAAATTTTAAGAGAGCTCTCTCTTTCCGTTGAACCAGACGATGGGCCGATGAAATGAATGCATTTTCTTTTGTTCGAACAAGTGCCAAGGATGGATTTAACCGGTGGAGGGCGGAGCAGAGGACGGTTGGTCGATTAACCACGAAGACAAATATTAAAACTGCGGTTTTAAGCCGTCTCTCTCTCTCTCTCTCTCTCTCTCTCTCTCTCTATATATATATATATATATATATATATATATATATATATATATATATATATAGATATATATATATTTTTTTATGTATTTATATACATATTACACAAATATCTATAAATATACCGTGGGATCAAGAGGAAAAAATGAAGAAATAGACATACAACTGAGGGACTGGGAACGTTAGTGGTTTTGTCATATACCTACGTAATGCGTATAATTATATATATATACATAAAGGATATTAGCTGGACTTGTTTCTCTTCCTCTCTTTCTGTATATTCGCGCCGCTTTATTTTTCCTATTTTCATTCCCGCCGCACACGAGACCCGCGCAAACGGGATTATAATGCGGTTAATCTTGAAGTTAGCGAGTAAACGACAGCGATGACGCGCGCGCGCACAAGCGGCCACAGCAGTTCCAAACTATAAAAAGAAAAGAAATGAGCAGGGAGATAGAATATTATATTTATAGCTCGTACACAGGGTTTTTTTGCGGGTTCGTTTTATTCTACGATCTTGAACATTTTTAATTCAAGCTATTCGTCGATTTTTCTCACGTAAGCCAAAAAATTGTAGACAAAATTTATAAATATATTCTATAGTGTTACTTGAACAAATATTTTTTACAAATATTATTTTACTACTTTCGTTCAAGGATATATTAGTAACGATTCGTTGTATCAAGTTTTCCAAACGAATTTGTTTCCTTGAAAATAAATAGTCCACAATTTTCTCAATAAGTTTTGATTATCCAAATAATTTGATCAACGTCCTTGCGCCTCACCATTGAACATTTCTTGAAAAGTTGACGATATTTAATAACATGTAATCGACGTAAATGAAATTTGAAAAAATATATTCTCTAAAGCGAAAAGAAGAAAGATGCAATGTGTACATTCGCAAATGACCGCCCCTATCTTCTTCTACCTGTACTAAAATAACTCTCGCTTTCGTCATATGCTGTCCCTTGCTATACTATCGAGGATAAATAATCCTGCTTGGTCCTATATATACATATATTCTTATACTTGTCGCATACTATCGTCCTGAAACATCGATATCGTGCAAAAGCAGTGCGTATCCGAAATGGAGAATATTTTTTTACTACATTACGGGTTGCTTTATCGATATATGTATATATAACATGTATGGGATTTACTCGGTATTTGCACTTGCCACAAGGTGCGCCGAGACCCCCCCTCCCCGCCCTACTCCAATCGTCCGTAATCGGAACGTATATATATATATATATATATATATATATATATATATATATATAGAATACGTGAGGCATACCACGATGTCACCTGCCAAATTGGCAAACAGAATCTTATCATCACCGACGAGTCTCGAGTTCGATGGGTGACTATATGAACACAAAAAATCAACAATTTATTTTCATCATCGAAACATAATAAATTTGTAAATCATTAGGAAAATAATTTTTAAGAAAAATGCAAGAAGAATTAGTTCCTTTTTTGGAACTATTCCTCGAAAGTAAAAATGTGTATATTATTAGTAAAACTTTTCGTTGGTTTTACGATCGGTTAGTTTCGAAGATTTGTATCGCTGATAAATATGAGTCACGAGTTTCTTTTTATCTCTCTGCCTCCCTCGATTTTTCTCGGTCTTCGCTGCACTTTGAAAGGAACATGTTGACAAGATGAGAGTTTTCACGCACGAAAATTCATAGTTCTCGTCCACATAATAAGAAGAACAGCAGTTACGGAGCACTCCTCACCACCAAGTCGTTTGTTTGTCCGCTATTTCTGGGACCCTGACCTGTCGTGCTCTCACTATCTCCGCCTGATTTTTTTTTCTTTTCCTCTTTTATCACGCCGCGAAGCTCATCCTTAAACATCGTCGTGGACACATTTGCTGTCAGCAGTAAAAAGGGCATTCCCCGAGATATTGAAAATTTAAAATATCGTGAAATACGCCCTTTTGATTGTTAACAATCGGTATAAGCGTCACTTTTCCTTCGAGGTATTCCATGAAAAGTCTACGAAATATCCTATGTCGAAACTTTCCAGTTTCTCTCCTATCTTCTGTTTTGTCGCATTTCCGGATTAGTGTCTCCCTTTCTTTTTTTTTCTTCTTCTTTCTTTCTTTCTCTTTGTTTATCATCGTCGATAATGATGACGTTAATCTGTTTGTTGCGTTATCAAGTGAACACACAAGACAAATCCGGCACAATGCGGTACATCTTGAATTCTGGCCATGTGTATGTAAGTACTTATGATTTTTCCACCATGTAGACGAGTAGAAAAGTTGCATTTCAAAGACAATTTTACATTCTATTTGTTTATTCCCGAACTGAAATGTATTATTGATGCATTTATAAAATGTTAAATTATTTGATTGGAATGCACAGATAGTTTTGAGTTCTGAAATATGAAAACATATAGTTTACTTGCATCGGAGGGATATTTAATTTTTTCAATGCTTACCCCTTCATTTCTGAGCCAATGAAACGTTAAAAAAATGACACGAATGAAACATTTCGAAACATCTTTTTCGGTGCTGGAGCATTAATTCGTGAGTCAAAGGATCGATAATAAGCCGCTAATAAGACGTTTTCGATCGACTACAAATAAAAAACGAAACCATAAAAATCATAAAGAAGGCAGCTGACAGATAATTAGACATCGTCGGTCTATGCACGATATAATTTCACATCTAGGCTGCCGATACTCTGAAATTCAAAGTCGGTACCGACCAAGCGTTTCTTCGGTTTCGATCAATTTGGTCAGTTCTGTGTGGTCAAGGTGTGCTATAGTCATCGTTATAGGTATATACATAAACGAGCGTTACATAGTCTCGTTCGATCATCCGCCCGTTAACTTTGATCGAGGTCGAAGGCGTGAACCGATATATACTGTATATACCCATATAGCACAGCAGCAATCGATTACAATATTGCCCCGGGTCAGAAGGCCACCGCGATCTTTCCTCTCGTGTGCTTCGTGCAGATTCAATCAAATTGCTTATTGATTTCGCGAGAGCCTCGGAACTTGTGTAATATACTTATTATATAACACATATACGGATAATGACTTTAGGATTCTGCTGTATCCGTTTATACATATATACACACAAGGATATATACGAATATTATAACCTTGGGGCCATTTGAATTTCCGTTTTACCTTCGCCTCTATCTAACACCGTGAACTTGTCTCGCTCTTTCTCACCTTCTCAAGTTCGATCATATACGGTTTGGGTTTTCATCGAACTACGATAACTATTTCCATCACCTGCCCTATCAACAGCTGTCTATGGTGATTTATCGATCACACGTGTTCCGTTAAGATTTTCACACAATCTCTCGACGTATACGATACGGCCTCATAGAGGTATGAGATTTGATCGTACAGTTAAATATAATCCTAATTTCGAAAGTTCGATATTATATTTACATTTAAAAATCGATATTTATAAATCGTAATTACATCCGCATTTTGAAAAATTCAAATTTTACCAAACTTTTGAGAGTATTTGTGATATGAAAGTAAAGTTTAAGAGGGTGCGCCATAGGACACGCGCTAAGGCGTCTAGAAAAAGATAGGGTAAAAGGATCCGTGACTATCGTTCTTCTCCTGCCACGTGGCCAAAAAAAGAGCATGTGTTTTTAAACCTAGCGGGTACACTTATTACTGGTAACATCTGCTCTCTGTTCGCTTTTACTTGCCTCCTCGCATGTTTTTCGATTGACTCTATTCGTCTCTTTTTCCCTGACAAGAATGCTTCCTCGAGTGAGTTCGCGTGTGTGTCGACGAAATGTACTTGGAGGTTTTCTACAGTTAACCGTCTGCAGCCTTTCCTGTCTAGTGCTAGTGATGTGATTCAAAGCTTCGTGACTTTCGACGCATTTTCACCGCACGCTCCGCAATATTATTCCGTTGCTCGTGTCTGGATTCCCGCGATTGAAGACGATCCACGAAATAAAGGAGTTGTTTTTATAAGCAACGATATATACGTGTCTCCTTCTATTTTCAGAATTTTCCATCCAAGAAAACGTTCGGCAGCCGTGTCTTTGCGGCTGAGCTTACACAAACTTCTTCACTAAAAAAGAAGCACGAGAATAATAGCCTGTATCGAGAGGGTTCGTTTCTTGTTGTCGTTGGACTCTGGTATGAGTAGCCCATCGGGACGAGTACGAAATCGCGACCGCATTCGCCCACGCGCTCAAAGTTGTTCCGTTCTTTCCAGAAACGGCATAATAAGATGACGGACAAGTTGGAAATACTATGTAAAAATCACGTCCCTGCATTTATTTCTTGTTATCAAAATTAAGTTGGGGTTAAGAGAAAGAGAAGGTGCTTATTATATTGACACGAGCGGAGGAAGAGGGTTAAAAATATGGTGGCAAGTTTTGTGATTAAAGAGAATCTGGATAACATCCTTCAGTTCTAGCCTAAAAAAAATGGTTACAACTCGGTTTTTTTGTGAAAGTTTGATGACCTCATAAGAATCCTAATCCTAGGTCTGGCTCGACCCCAAACGAATGGACGCGTTCTCATATAAATGCAGGCTGGTCAAGACCGAGTCATCGAGGAGGGAACGCATTTGGAGCCCTTTATTTTTACCTATGGAGGGTGTGCCAGAATTCTGGCAGTTAATGCCTCGCCCCTGAAACATCGTTCGAGCACGCTTCAATTACCCAATGACCCTAACACGGGAGATCGACTTGTCCATACCCGAAAGAGGGTTCTGTGCTATAAGCTTTTTTCGACTCCCTCATTTTCACGCTCTTCATTAAGTTATCTGATTATTACCATCTTCGAACGACTCATTGTAAATATATATATATATATATATATATATATATATATATATATATATATATGTATATTATTGTATGATACAATCATCGTCGACGATTACTCGGAGAGATCACTTTTTTTATACTTTCACTTCTGTCGCGTTGATCGAAGCCACCCAGACAGCGACTCTGAAAGTGATTCAATCGTCCTGCATTTTGTGTACAGGATATGAAAAGGAATTAAAAAACGGCAAACTTCTGGCCGGATGCGAATTCTCGTCTTAAGATTTCGTTTTAACCAGGTGCGAAGAAACCATCAAAATGCGGGATGTAGTGCTGCATACGCGTTCCCAATGCGAATTCAAGATCGCAAGCTACATCGCCATCCCCCTCGTTCAGTTAATAAAGAGATCGAGGTGGGATGCTTGTCTCTTACTCGTATGCATCTCGGATCGAAGGGTGAAAAGAATGGCAGAGGGAGCAAAAAAGTTCGAATCAAAGACAACGACAATGCCACGAAATGTAAAGAATGGATATTGGATAACTTCTGGGGGGCGGCGACTTTTTCGAAGGTGGTATCAAGAAAAAGCAAAGGCATAAGGACTTGATATTCAATCACAAAGAGTACTCGGATCGCTCGATTGTATCGCCCTTGAGGAAAAGACAGAGGAACAACGTGAAAAGAAGAGGCGAGTCAGTGAGAGGGTGTTTAGAATTTCATTTCCGGACATGTATCGGTAGATCCCGGGGTTAAGAGACCGGAGGAGAGAGAGAGAGAAATATGCACGCAGCAGCACGCCACACAACCGCACACACGATCGTCAGTGGACCTTTTCTAAAAGCGACAAGCTCACGCATCTGTCCGCAGATGCGGAGCAGATGCGCAATGCGATCCCTCGCGAGAGGCATACGCTTTAGTTGATGAATGCGTACGGTGTACGCAGAGTTCATAACTATGTACGCACGGGCACGCGCTTGTGCCCGATATCGACGTTCTAATCACAACCCCTAGGCGAGGAATCTGCGTCGATGCGAGTTTTTTTTCGAATATTTGGACAATTCCTAGGGCTGAATGAACGGAACAGGCCATGGAATTTGTTGCGCGTCTCACTGAGGCGCTGGGTCTATGATCTTTTCCGTATCAAGGGTGGTTTTTAAAAACGTAGGAATGTATCTCCAATCAGGAAAAGGACGCGGATACGGATAGTGTCGTCCGGAGCGATGCATGGGAGTTAAAGTTCCTACATTGTCGTTACTCCATTCCATTTTTGTATCCGCCTGCCCGGAGCCCTTTGCTACGTTTATCATTTCGGAGAGAAAAAAGTGACGATGAACGACATCTTCGGTCGGTCGATACCCATGAGCGTCGATTTAAGGGACTTGGGTGGCACGCTTCTCGGAAATTTCCCGAACCATGATCAAGCGTTTGGGCAGATGCAAAAATGACCGAGTGTAACGAGTACAGGGGCAATGTAAGCGTGGATGAACGATGAAAGAGAAGGAATAACGAAATCAATGCCTTCACGTAGCCAAAAGACTCCAGCTTCCACCTGTCCACACAGATCTTCTCTCTCGCTTCCTCTCTGTCTTACGTCTTTAAGAAAAACGGTCGTTCAGGCACGGATCGAGCAACAGCATCCCAAAATCGTGAAGAATCTTGTGCCTGTGGATATCTGCAGTGCCATATACGGTGGAACGCTACGTACGAAAGATCCGTTCCTGCTTGTGTCACCTCTTCAATCTCCAAAAGATTGTGCCTGCCTCGCATTCATCGTGATCGCTCGCGCTCGCGACAAAAGAAGTCCCCGGGCTCTTTGTCGGTTTCTTCGAGCCTCGAACCCAGACACCGCTGTCGGTCCTCTCCTTTTGTCAGAATCTTCTCACTCTCGGCCTAGCTCCGAGGCTATTCACCAGAGGACTTTGGCTCTGGAGCGCATTCACGTGCACGTCGCATCGAACCTTTAGGTTTACCGGGAGGCTCGTGGAACATCTCGCGGCAAGTGCGGAATGCCTTGCATAAAACTACGATCGAAGAAGAGGGGCACAAGTGTACCGTCTGCACCGTACACCATAGATGGCCAGATGTAGAACGAAATATCGTACTAAATGATTCTTCTTTGCGGAGTAATTGGGTGACGATATTTTCGAATTTTTTAATCCTATCATTTTTATCGTTAATTATATTTATACCTTGGTATAACTGCTTAGCATTATTTACACGAGCCTTCCACCGACTCACTGATATAACCGCTTCATTTTTAGGGCATTTGATTTCCTCCTGGATATTTCCCGGAACAGGGTTAACTTTCTCACGAAACATTGAATAGTGCCTAGTCTCGCTGAAAAGTTCGAGTAAGAAGATCCGGAAGTGTCCACGTGCCGTTATTCACCCCAACGGAACTCGAAAAACTTACGATCCACGACTGACACGTCCTACTTCGGTGGACCGTGTATGTATATCCGTAAGAACTGGAACTGTCGATCTACCCAGAGCTGAACGAGTGGACGTACCCTAATTTTTCGAGATCCCCTTGGAACATTAGGTGGTGGAAGAAAATACAGAAGTTCGAGGGGGGTGTACTCAGGGAACTCGTCGTTAAACCAGCGGCATGGGCTTTTCTCTTGTCGTATATATCTATATTCGAGCACTTTAGGGGCCACGCTCCGAGACACGTGTCTGCGAGTCGCGTGCCGGAAGTGACCAACCGGATGCTGACATCCGAGCCTCCCTTCTTCATAAATATACATACCCTGCTACGGTTCTCTCGCTCATTTTTTTTTTCATTTCACTATTGCTTTCCGGATTGCTATTTTATTTTTTCAAAGCTGCTATGTATGGCGATTGGACGATCTCTTGATAGAAAAGAAAGAAAATCAGCATTTCACTCGGTACACCGAGAATATTTTGATGGAGGTCGTCTCTGGTCAAACGAATGGTGAAGAAACCCTGCGGCCAGTGGCCACTCGAGATCTCGGTAGGCACCCATGAAACACGATATTCCCCATGAGAGCACCGGCTGTGCTCTTTTCGCTTTTCTACCATTTCGGAAAAACCGTTAGTCGCCGTAGAGTGCGCCTTATTAGCAAAGTACTCGACTCTCGGAAACCTTAACCGCAACCACTGCACTTGACCGCAGAAAGATCTTTAATTTAAAAAAATCGAAAACAAGAACGCGCTTTACGTGAAAGAGGAATTTTATGTGTCTTCCATTACTTAATTCATAAAATAATTTTTTTTACTCATTAAATATAAGTTGATTTAACGTAAAAATGTTTATCGCTCAATGAACAAAGTCAATAAATGCTTTCGGAAAAAGTAACAAACATTTCCGAAAAATTTCGTAAAACGTGTTTCACTTTAACTAATCAAGGATTTTCGTTCCATCAAAACCCCTTTACCCTTTCCACTCTACACTCGAACCAGGTGTCAAATTCTGTTGCGTTCGCGAAGCGCAGAAGGCATGAGCGATAAAAAAAACCAGAATAGGAATAAATTTTCGTACCGGTAGAGGGTTGACCAACCATCGAGCTTTCCACCTCTCTCGTCCAGAAAAACCCGTTTATCTTCTCTATAATAAGCAACCCTTTCCAATTCACCGCTGTACCTACTAGCTAAAAGTTGTTCCCTAACAACCCCCTTTCGGGTTTCGCGATTTTATTTCGCGTGGCTCGGTCCGCCTCATACGTTGACACCTCGGTGCTTCGGACCGAGGGTTGAAAAAATGTGACAGAGAAGAGAGAACATCCTGCATCTTGTTCTCTTTCGTGTTCAGCTTGCGACCAAACCCAAACTAGAGTGTGGCACGCGTCCGTTTTTTTCTAAATTTGTCCTCCAGGACGGGTGCATGACGAAGAAAAGGGATGGCATACAAAGGGGGTGATCGGAGGGATGCGAGAGGGGAGGGGATAGCACGCACGCGTATCTTGGTCGTTCCGCAGGAAACGCACACCCTTCTTTCCTTTTATCCATTCGAGACGAGCACACATGTCCCGCGTGATCGTTCCCTGTGTGTGTAGAGGCATTGCAGTCACCCCTTGCAGATTGTTGGCTTCGGATGACCGTTGGGAAATGTTCGAATGGGGTAGATTTTGCGTCTCGTGATCATTGAAGCTGCGCAGGCGCTCGCTTAATAGCACAACGTAAAGTGGATGTTGTTTTTTTGTTCCATTGCCAAGGCTAAATGAATAGAAAATCATTGTGTTGAAACGAAGAGAAAGAAAGACTGGAGACCCATCGCGCGTTGCGCGCGAGTCCTGTGGTTCGTAGTACGATAATTACTTATGTATAATATTTCCAAAGTGGATTCCCTTCTAGTACACAACAATTATTAAAGTGTACAGGATAGTAATAGGCTCGCATCGAACGTTATTAGCATTTCCTAAAGCGGTTTTCGGCTATTTCACACTTACACTTCCTGAACTATCGGCATGTCGACTCGTTTTTTTGCGTCACTGTAAAAATGAAAAAAGAAGGCAAGGGATGCTTAAGACCATAACTTTACGTTAACTCCAAAAACCGTTCGAGTAGATGCATCAAGAGTCCTTGCCCTCTTGACTCACCTTGTGTTCTCTCCAATGGAGGTTTCTAATATCGGTAGCTCGGTCCCCAAGACTCGTAAAACGGTAAAATCGACGATACGAGTCTCGTGCGTGCTAGATAGAGACCGAAAGTTCCGGTAATCGGAGAGCGTACGCTGTACGCGCGCAATCTGTGCTGGGGGTAAAGAGCGAAATGACGCATGGAACGATCTCCCCGCATCTTGAGACATTCGTGCAACCCTCTTTTCTCTTCCATCCTTCGAAGCGGCATCCTTCTGCATGCCGGGGTGGTATAACAGAAGTACGCGCGCGAAAAATAAAACGAAAACTCCGCCCCCGCTCGTGTAAGGCACGCGCCCGACTATCGGGAGCAAAAAGGGGATGCCCACACCTGCCCCCATGGCTCTCATTGTGAGCAACTCTCCCCTAGATGAAACTAGAGTGAGAGAAACGTATATATAGGCGGCCATAAGAAAAAAAAAATATATATATATATATACACACACATACACACACGCAGACATGTATATGTATATATATATAGGTGCAGATCCTATTTCTGCATCCCTCTGTTTTCCTATACGACTCGTCTTCCTGTATAAGTCTCTCTCTCGTTGCCTCTCTATTCCCCATTGCCATACGACCCTTATACACTCATAAGTTCCTCTTTCATTCCCTTCTCACTCTACGCGGCAGCTCTTCAGCGTCAGCATCTGCTGGAATCTGCGAGAGTGGGATCTACCACTCGCCCTTCTCGACCAGAACCAAAACGGTATTATGAGAGGGGGGTTTCGGGAGTTTGCTGCATGGTGGAACAGGGTGAGTTGTGATGAGCGTGTCCGTGTGTGCATATGTGTCTAGCTCAAGCTACGACCGTGCGCCCGCCGATAGATTGTTATTGGTATTGTACTGCATAGGTAACGTACACCAACATACGATCTCCGCGTCATCGTCGGCATGTGCGAAAAATCAGAGGGACATGTGCACCACCGGCCCGCCGCCACTACCGGAGGCATGTGCTTCCTTCTTTTTCCACCCATATGCCCCCCTTCGAAATTTTACGGGTAAGCCCCCTCCCCCTCGGTTCAGACTCCGGGTTGCCGTCTCTGATCGAAGAGGTGCCGTCGATTGTTCGATTCCTATGGATCTATGAGTCTTCGAACCATAGCTATGCGGGAATCGCATTGTGGGGCTGTGACTACGTGATATACGGTATGTGTGATGGCATCTGCCCTGTGTATCCCCCTCCCCCTCACCCGACAGCCCAAAGGCACGAACAGCGGTTTATCGCATATGCGGTCTATATGACACATACCTACACCTCCCTATATGTGAGTTGTGATTAGACCATTTGAAGCGTCAATCTGTGTACTCCTTATAACCTCTTTGGCTGTCTTTGATGCCAGCCAACAACCGGTTTTCAATACATTCATCCGGTTGGAAGATTAACTTGTGGAATTAAAAAAAATATTCCTAAAATCAATTCATTCTGTAAATCGATTGAATGTATTGATTGGTAAAACTATACAATATTTTTACATTCGTACAATCAGAATGCTAAAATTGTTGAGCGGATCTTAAAGGGACGTGAAGTAGTACCTCTTGGACGTATACAGTCCATACGTAACGGTGGTAAATTCAACCCTCTGACGAGACGAGATCGCTCAAACCCTCTCTCTTGATGAAAAAATTCACCGGTTGCACTCAGCACCGGAATCTCTCGTCGCTCGAAACTCTTTGCTTGGCAGGTATTGCCGAGTGCCTTAGGCTGGCTCTTTCTTCCTGTTCTGCTCATTCTCGTTATGGCTGAGGAACTACCCGTATCGTTGATGGGGCAGCTTCTATAGGCTCTCTAATAAGAAAAAGAACGTCTGGACGATGAGTTCCAAAGTACATCTACGACATTGTAATTTTTACGGTTGGTGCCTCACGATTTCACACTACGTAACGGCGTTTTTTTGAATATGCTGTTATTATGATTATTCTCGGTATTATATTTATTTTTATTATTATAGAGTATTAGTGAAGAGCAACCACCTGGTCACTCGAAGATTTCCAATTACAAGGCCACGTAATGAGATGGTATTTGGATTGTTTCATATATATCATATTCATACATTCAATATTACAATATTTATACATAAAGCTGCTTTATCGTACAATCCATGTCTTATCGCGCATATATTAAATAGTACTTCGAGAAAGAAAGAGAAATCGGTGGATTGCTTGATTAATTTATGAGACCGGTACACGGTTTGGAAGAGTTAAAATAATATAAATAGGAAAAGAGAAGGAGGGAGAGAGAGGTAGACGTGAAGAATAATGTCTTGTGACCACGCTTTAAGAGGCAGTATTACTGACGACGCGCCACTTGCGCTTCGAAAACGAGATTCCTAAATTCTCCGACACTGAGCAACCGATCGCCTTAAAATTTGGAGGGTACATAGAGAATTATGGCACAAAGTATGCGACTGTCTTATTTTTCCAAAATTTTGGACAATTTTTTCTGGCGTTAACTGAATCTATAGAAATTTTTCCAAAATTTTGGAAAAATAAGACAGTCGTGTACTTTGTGCCATAATTCTCTATGTACCCTCCAAATTTTAAGGCAATCGGTTGCTCAGTACCGGACAAATTACGGATCCTGTTTTCGAAGCGCAAGTAGCTCGCCACCAGTAACACTACCTCTTAAAAATGCTTATGGAGATTTGGAAAATGTTATTTATCTGTACGAGAAAAAACTGCCGAAATAACCAATTGTAGAGACAAAGCGCTAGAATTGATGACAATAAGAGTTTTTCAGACAATCAAGCATTCTAGATTTAGAGATCGTAACGTAAAAAAGCGTGAAATAAGTGTCCCGCGTCGGTAGATTGCTTTGAGATCGAAGATCTCGCGATCTGTCGAAAGCAGAAACGGTATCGTAACATATATCGTAGAAACTTTAAGAAAGGGAAAGGTTTTTACGATTCGGTGAGCTTCCTCGAACTCGATCAGCAGTCTAGATTTCGTTATCGATCCAAAAATATCACATATATCTACGCATTATACGAAATGGCCAACGAAAGATACGAAACGAGTCCGCGTACGAAAATTCATTTTCTGGATCGATCGAGCACCACCAGGGTCAAAGGGCCGTTCATTCATTCATGCACCAGCGATTCGTTGGCGCGCGCGGCTCAACACTGAGAAGTTAGTTCTGAGTTACCTGGATCTGCCAATCTTTGAGAAATACATTAATACATATACGTGTATGTGATTTTCGCTGTGGCAAATTGAATCGTCGTGTAACGCGAAAGGCCTGACCCGGTCTACGCGCGATTAGAAGTGTTAGCAGTCTCTCGAAGAAATGATTCCCCTCGCTCGCAGGATTATGATGGAGAGTCACGTTGCGATGCAAGAGTACTCGACAGCATCTATATATAGATATTGAGACGTAGATCCAGCGGAGTTACCCTACATTCATGATCGATCGTGGTCAAGCGTGCCGGGTCACCAACGCTCAACCTGGAATTATCCAGAGTGACACGAGGCACGTGCCGCGAAGTTTCACTCTCGCTGAAAAGTCCTTCATTAAATCATTCACCTGACGTACAGATTTTATATTGATGTCTTTGTTTTTTGATCGGGCTATCGATCTTAATATTGAAATTTCCGTCAGACCACGGATTGACAAAAAAATTACATTTTTAAAATAAAAATCGTACCTCGTTCTTATCTGGATATTACTTCGATTGTTTCTTGAACACTTTCACTATCGCCCGCGGGTGTTCTGCAGCTTAACCGCGAGACAAATCACGTTATCTCCGCGCTGACGTTACAACGCATGATCATCGGCACGATCCACAGCCGGACATCATGGGGACTGGGACCCATACGTGCCGTGAACGTGTAGTAAAATATTTAGTAAAAAAGGAAAAAGCGGATAATAAAAAAATACAAAGTGTAGTATAGCGTGGAGAACGAGAGCAGCGAATACTGCAAGCGTCGAGGCTAATCTCATTGGCTACGGGGCTCGCGTCACTGCGCTCTATCGTCAAACGTAGCAGGGACGGTCCGTGTTGGTAGGCTTTGGGTGAACCGGTGCGGTGATTGGCCCGTACTAAACACATTTAAAATGTTAAAAATGTCATCGCCATTTGCCTTTCGATCCAAAGAGATTTTTGCACAAATAGTCGTGCCAATAACTGAGCGATATGATTCGCGTGACTATCGCCGATCCGTCGACTCGATCGTGGAGCTGAGCGGGGAAGTCCGCAAGACGCTTCCGCAAGCGACAAGAGAGTCGCCACGCCGCCATTGTTCTCGGCAAACGAGATTTACGGCGTTTTCTCGGATTTACGATTTTCGTCGTCGGCTATCGTAACTCCTGGCTCCGACGCGGGTAGAGAGCTTACTCTTATGTATGTGAAGCGACGAGACGTGGAACGGAAGAGAGTAGGCACGTAAGAAACACCGAACGCTGATCCAGAAACAAATAGAGTGGGCGGTTTATTATATACACCCTATCCTCGAGGACGTATATCAGTGTGTATTCAATACATATATAGTCTTTACAAGCCACAGCAAATAATCCATGTCAAGAACTGCATCGTGTTTCGCTTTGTTGCCAGTAATATGAAACACGCACACACTGTAACAGCGAAAACTGTTTTTTTTCTAGCTACATCCACTTTTTGATAAAATTTTAACGTAAGCAGATTACTCGATGTAAAACGCAATCTAAGTTATGGGATGAGATCGATAATTTACGAATTTTTTTCTTCGCTGTTTGTTCGCTCGGGTATTTTTTTTAGCTAACTTGTAGGATTTAGATAGAAGCAAAATAACGTAGATTCATTCCCGTAAATGTAGGTGTATTAGCGTAGGAAAGATTTTTGTTTCGTTCCTCTTAAGGGAATGAGGCACTCGGAGGAGATTTCTCGTGCACGTACGTCTTTTGCTAAAGATACACCGACAACGCGCCGATCGACGGAGTCGCCGGAGTTGTGCGTTGTTATGCGCAATGGATGGTCATCTAAGAGCCCGGAAAAGCCGCAAGAAGATTTGCTGCTGTGTACTTGATGACGCTTCGAGAGAAGACGGAGTATGTGTGTGTGTGTGTTTGTGTGTGGAAGAGAACGGACTTGACTGGGCTCCTATGCTGAATGTGGCTGAAGCGCGCGTACCTATGTATGTATACGCATCTATTGTGTACCGAGATGCACCTTCTCGCCAGCTGTGGTCCAGCGGAGACAGCTGATGGCACGTGCCCTCCTCGAGTTTATCGATGCTTCAACAACGAACACTGATGCTCTCAACCCCCCTTTTCCTTTCGCTCTCCCCTCCCCCCTTCCCCAGCCACCCCTCCTTCGCCATCCCAGTTAAGGGGAGAGATTTTGCACGCTGCGTTCCATACAGCAATGGTGCAACTCCATATATTGAAGAACATACCGGTTACCCTACGATGGTTCTCAACAACTTTGATGGAAGAAAAAATCCAACGCATGTGAAAATGATTACAAGATATCATTATAGCGTTATTTATCTTCATTCTAGAGGTACGAACTTTTATCGGGATTTTACGGGAATAAAAATCGTTACATAAATTAATCAGAGATTAATTACTTTACGCGGTTCCATGCAATTTACTTTTTCTTGCGTTTTTTCCAAAAATGATTTTTGCGTCATTCGGGCTTGCGCCCTTTTCTTCGAATTACATCTTTACGCACGTTACAGTTACAGTTAATGGTGGATTATAGGAATTGAAGATGTGCGTTTATAATTTACGATTGAGAACCATCGCGTAGAGTCGCTCGCGCGTGGTTTCAACCGTTCTCATCACCTGCCCCTCGTACGTACAATAGAGGTGAGTTCGACTAGGTGAGTCGGGGTTACTCCTGGTTCTCGTATGGTATCCCCCACTCTATCGCATACGCTACGCCTAATATATCGGCCGATGATTTCGCGTAAGCATGGTTACAAATTTCAGAATGAAAGGAAAAAAAAGGTGAAACATCCTTAAGCCATGGAACGCATCTAATAAATCGTGGATGAGTCGAATATTTTAATTGTTGTATCTTCGACCTAAAAGTGAAATTATTTGTTTCATTATCGAATTTTTTAAGAACGCAGAATAATTTTGAAAATTTCAATTTCGTCACCCTCTACATATTTCCTTTAATTTAAAAGTTCGAAGCTTATCGTCGTTTATGGAAAGTAATTAAAATCTGAACCGAAGGTAACAGATTTTTTTTTGGAAAAATCAGTTAACACGAGGGCTGACAGCCAATGTGGGATCGTTGGATAGAAACGAATTTGTTGATTATAATCCTTCACACTCGAAAGCAAAATGAAGTATCAAGGAGCATCAATCTACTATCAACAGATTGGATGAAAAAGAATGTTCGAAATCTAAAGTTGATCAGCCATGTTTGTCAAGTCCCCACCGGTTCGGCCCGCTTCGTGTGTATTGGTACGAGAAAAGAAATCGGGAATGCCAGTAAAATGCTGATACAACAGGGCGACGTTCGGAAAAATATATCCGAATATAACAATCTTCTCTCTCTAAAATACTTTTCGGCGCAGCAATCTCTCTGTATCTTATCCCGGAACATTTTTTTAACAGGGTCCAGCGTATGAAGGCTGAGAATGAGTGCAAGAGAGCGAGGAAGGAAGGAGGAGGGGAGCGATCAGAGAAAGACAGAAATCTCGTGCGCGGCAAAACACACGCAGGCGCGCCGGTCCCATATTCAAAGAGGTATATAGGCATTACTATAGGTAGGTACAGAAAGGCAGCGAGCAACAGCCGAGATTGACAATGCGCAGGGGGCCCACCTGCCCCGTTCCCCAACCTGGACACGCGCCCTGATCGAGCACCTGGTTCTTTCTCTAGTCGCGCGCGCGAGCAGTGCCTCTGTATGGGGATGAATTTTCATCCCCCTTGTTGCCTCGTTTCATAAACTTTCGGCGTCTCATCTAATACCACGGCCTCGAAATATCGAAAAAGAACTTTGATGATTTCAATAAACTAATACCGTAATACGACGAGTCGCGTTTTGACTTTATTCAAGGTCAAGACAATAACTAAAAATTATGATAAAATTGTAAGAATGAATGACGAATGAGAATGATACATAATAAACACATGCGTGCGAATGGAACACGAGCGTTATACCCGGGTAGGTATTCGTATCCGGCGAAAAGCGCAGCGTGCGAGAGATATCAGATAGCCAGTGAGCGGCGAAGGTGATACGCCCAGGCGCGCGAGCTTCCTTCGTATCTCGTATCTTGTCCAGTGTCTCTTGCACTCCACCGGTGCTGTACGCGTCAGCGAATACAGCAGACCCCATTAGAAGAAGCTTGTTGATGCTTCGCGAAGTAACTCCGATATGTTTCAGCGAGACGCTGATACTATCGCAGAGTCCATCAGGATTATAAAGAGCCGATGTCTATGATCTGTCTCGTATAATGGTCAGGCGCCGCTATTCGTCGCTGGTACATGCAACGACGCATTCGCTACTCATGGCTGGTAGCACATGCGCGTCTGGATCAGTTATGCCTGGCAATTATAGCTGCGATCCTTTTTGTTCTCTTCCTCTTTTTGTCATCAATATGATAAACATTCTTGTTGTTCGATGGCTGTGCGCATCGGGCATACGGTCTCTTGTCGCCAAATGATAATCGTTTAAACCAGTTTGAAATTTTAACACAGTAGATCTTTAGGTACCATATTATAATCACGGGAGATTCTAATATACCGGCTCGACGTTTCGATTTATAAAGCCGGTGCGAGATCCTTGCTAGTATACGGGCCGCTTCCGCGTGGATATCGAGTTCGGATTCGAGATCAGGTTTTCCGGGGACTGCTTCGCCGAGTACGGGCGCATGCCAGAAGCTTAATGCGCGTACAGCCCTCCCCAACCCCTCCGTGGAGAATCATCATCATACGCGTGGACCCTGCGACGAACCGCGCCAAGCTGATCGAGAGTGATCCGGGACTTGTATATCGTATATCGTCGAATCTTTCATTTAGCGGAACACAACTGCACCGCTACGTGTCGTGTACCGTTTCACGATCTGCATCGCCTCTCTCCTCTTATTTTGTTCTTCTCGTCTCGTTCATCTTCAGCTTTGGCTACCTTTTTTCCTTTCTATTCTTTCTTTTTTTGTCGGGTTCACGTTGTACCTCCCTACATACTCGTCTACTACGACGAAGGTTTCACCAGGTGTCCAAGCGGGACCTAGACGGTTCTTCCGACGCTTCTACGGCGCAGGGTGTGTTTGTTCAGATTTGGTTAATGTCACCGCGACACCGACTAGAACCATGGGCGTTTCTGGCTGGCGCGTTCGGCTTTCGTCATGGACAACGAAATTCATGGGGACGTGCATTATGGCATAGTCATATTTAATGTAATATTCTGAGGACATTTGTAAAAAACATAGCTCCTCTTTTATATGTATATGATTTCCTCATGGTCGTAAGTTTCTTTTCCCGTGGTAACAACAATTTTCGGGTGATAATATAAGTTGTCCGATCCACTTTCACATGCGCTACCATGTTTTCTACATTTTTCAAAATTCATCTATTTTATGCCTAACCGAGTTCCGTAATGTGTCAAATCAATCGATCTATTACTATCAATAAGATAGACACATGAGTCATTAGAACCAAGACGAACATAACGAAACGGCAGACGGGGATGAATTAAAATCAAGGCGGAATATCGAGCCACAGAATCGAAAAGTCTTCCGAGGCAGGTGTTCCTTCCTTTAAGTCGACGGTACCTTCCCCTTTATGCCACATAATACAACGTCGCATGAACCAGAGAGAGGGAACAGAGGGAGAGAGAGAGAGAGAGAGATACGACGCGACTTCAGGGCACAGGTACAGCCCGCTCCTTACGCTCGGTTCCGCGATCTCATTGTCATGTTCCCGGGTCGTTCAACGGAATGTCCCGTGCAGCACACGTGAAACGAAGAGCTTCGATAGACTTTGCATTGCTTTGCCTCGCATACGCAGGTGTGTGTCTGTGCGTTTAAACACGCGCGCCTATATGCTGGGGATTCTTAGGGGTTGCGTCTTTGACGACATGGACAAGAACTAGAACCAGACCCATCAATCCTGTCGCAGGATCTCTTCTCTGCAGGTAGGTATATATATTTATTCTCAACTATAGGGTTCTACATACAATAATCCACACGGACGTACACATCTTTAAAGGTAGGGAGAATGAAAAACGGTGGGTATTGCAGCATGGCTGCTAAGATTTCGTCATTCGGGCCGCAAGGTCGCCTCGTTCATCCTTGGATCAAGGAAGGTTCCGATCTCGCTCTGAAGCAGGATCTTACATACCAAGGCAACGGGATCTCGGAGTTATAAGCATAGCCAATATATAATACGACGAGGTATTGAAGAATGGTGCCCGGAGGCTGCGACGATGGTAGATGTGTACTGGAGGGGTATAGTCGCGCGACCAGGAACAACCGGCGACTCTCAGGTGTAGAGGAATCGCGTGTTTCAGACGCTGGTATGAGCGCGCGCCAGCCCTCGTCCCCCACCCCTAAATATACCTACCTATCCATTTTTCCTCTTTCTCCCTCCATCTAACCCTCGCGGATCAAGAGTTCGTGCAACAATGCCAGATTTAGGAATAAAAGGCGGTGGAGATGGGACAGGAAAAACTCTTGGAAGCGTGCCATTGCAACCCTCAGCTGCAGCATCCTCGTCTTCAAAAGTTTTTCTTTTTTTTATTTCAAACGGGGCACTTTTTGGCGCGAAGAAATAAAAGTTTGAATAGAGACAAATCATGCAACGTACAACACGCCTTGACCAAAATTTAGAATACCTATAGATACGTTCGAGGCATTTGAGTCGAGGAGACCGATTTCAACATGAGTATGCAAGATGAATCGATTACGAGATAGCGATAAACCGTTTGGCTGCTGACAAAAGATCCAAGTTTTCGTGACATGCCGTATGAGATTCTGTTATCGTTCTTTTTTTACGTGGACTTGCAGCGCAGCAACAGGAGTTCAACGTGTCCCTTCGGTCAAGTACGGAGATGAAAAATTACAACGTTCTTATCCCGTCGTTTCCTCGACTCGACCGACGCACCGGCCGAGCTTCTCCGGTTGCTTAATGGGCCTGCAAGATACTCGTATTTCATTCGTTTCGTTTTTTTTTATTATTACCGCATATTTTTCCCTCTGTCGTATTAACCAACGTACCTTCACAATCGTGAGAAGTGATTAATTCGGCTGTTGGATAAAAAAAGTCAATTCGGGAACGGCAAGTTAAGAGTAAATTGTATTTATTTTCTTCTTGATGTCACTCGGTAGTTCCCGGTGTTTCGTTCGAAATGAAATTCTGTTCTTTCGGACATGTTTTTTTGAGTTATCAAATATTTCGATGACGATAGTATCTTCTCGACAGTACTCGAGGCCTAATGGACCTTGAAGATATTCGTATCTGGTGTTGGTTCGTCTCTGGCACTTTTTTTTTATTTTCGCAAACTTCCTAGTAAGGAAGCGTAGGGCAGGTTGTAACGTTTTTTGGAAAAATGTAAAAACGAAACGACCTAATTTTTCTAAATTGTGAAAACACGACTTGCAAGATTAACTAGCTGACTAGCTTCTAATAAATTAATATTTGAAGATTCGGTCGTATTCGTGGGGGGGGGGGGGGGCACATATTCGGCAGCTTCGATCTGATCTTCTTTTCCTCAAATTGAGATTTCTTCAAAACTATTCAAAATTTTTAGCCGTTGTTCTTTTAGTTTTGTTCAGAAAGACTTTATTGATAATTCTGTGTAAGGTATTTGGGGATATTGGAAATAGAACAATTTTCGAACTAATTGAAAGTCGAAAAACATTGGTCCGAAAAAATGCCGATTTTCAATGTACCTTTTCTCAGAAACCGTACGTGCGATTTTGGCCATCTTTGTTGTGTGTGTATCGTGTGTTATAATACTACAATAGTAAGTGTTATAAATACTGTATCGACCCATTTTTTCGATATTGTATTTCAAAATTTTTGACATCGTTTTGAAATTTTGTTAAAATTGCTGACCACGTTTTTTTACCTTCGAATTTATTTTTCTCGGATCTCAATAGTTTTTTCAAAAAAATGGCTCGACACATGCTTCGTTTGGGTGTACTGATTACGTCAAAAAACAAATACGCCGATATGATGAGTAGATTTTGAGAAAAGGTACATTATAGATGAAAAAACATAACTTTTTAGGAGGCACGATTTCCTGAAAAAGTTTGAATTTCTAATGAATTGAAACGCTAAATTAAACAAATCATTTAACATACTTCCACTGCTCGGAATTTAATGAAATTTGAACCACATATCACGAAAGACGTGTACTTTCAGAAAAAAAATAAACAATGCATTTAAAAAATTTTGTTTACATGGCACAAATTTAAAACTTTGGCTGCTTTTCTGGCACTAATCTTTTTTTTATAACTTCAATAGCAGCCAACTCGTAAACACCGCTACTTGAATTGTCCGATCAGATTCTCTTTTGCAATTTCTCATTCTGCAATAGAAAAAAAAGTTGCTAGATACCAAAAATCGTTTACATCGCATATCGAAAATATTTGGGGTAAATTGCAACATACGAACTTGACTAAATTATCTATCGATTTGAATTGATAAAATAGGTAAAATCCTTTAAAAAGTTACCAAAAAGCAAAAAATCTCGAAGGAACTTTTCTTTATTACTTAACAAAAATAGAGCTCAGGCATGCGATCAGCTGACGCGTTGTCCGTAAGGACACAGGCGGGGCTCGTGTAATACAGCGCGTAATATAGAATTAATTAAGGCAAATATCTTATCAAGATACGCTGGTATTCCAGGAATAAATTGTACGTTACAACTTACCCCTATTACACCCCCCCCCCCGCGCCCCTGCTTTATAGTAGTCTACGTACTTCAAGAAACAATGAACGATTAATTCGATTCTTTACCGAAGAAAGTCAAACCAACGACGATGGGTGTTTATCGAACGGTTTGTTTAAAATTTACTTGGGATATAAATAAATACAGTTTCGAAGATAAGACTTTCGCCTCGAACGTCAACAACGTTTTTCCTCGATCGAAAAATATTTCAATGCCGTCACGAGTTTTTTTTTGTCAGACAAACCGATTTAAACGTCAGCCAGAGTAATTTCTCTCGAATATATACTCAATAAGATTCACCGTATCCCGAATCTTATCACGCAGGACTGTGTATTACGTAGCCAGAAGCTACCAGTGCGAAGGCGGGCTAACGGTATATTATGGTATGGTATCTGTAATAATGTACGTTAGCGCATATACGAGCCCCGGCAGTATTCAGCAGAGAATCAAGTCCGGTCCAGGTGCCAGGGAGGGAGGAGGCCGTCGTGCTATGCGCCGGAGTACAGCCGGTGAGATGTTGCTCCCGGTGTGTGGACCTGATCTCTCCCTCGAGCCTCCCGGAGCAGGAGCTCGTGCCATTGACCGCCATTGACTCCCCCACGTTTGCTATAGCGCTCACACATGGTCTACGTAGCAAGTACCTCGTATTTCTATACGATGGATTGCTCGATCTTCACTTTTATTATTATTTTTTCATATTTTTTGAAACTTTCGTTTTATTAGATGAAAAATGGTGCCAAGTGTAAGTCTGCACCAAGTCGTTACTCGTTTCTCAGCTAACGAACGATGGATTGTCCAGTTCTAATTTTTGGAAACGAAATTGGTTTTTAGAAACTTTGATATCATTTCACAAGCTAAAATAATGGAAAAGTTGTACACAAATTCGTATCGGTTATCGTTATCGTTGAAAAAACGTGCGAACCCAATATCTTTCTGTTACAATTCGAAAAAAGGAATATTAGTTATTTTTCGTAAAAATGTTCCTTTTTACAAGCAATACTAAATTATTGATCTAAATTTTACAGTACTATCGCATTTTACCGTTTTCAAAATGTCCGAACTTTGAATAAATAGTTTAATATAGTTATACTCAATACGTGTAAACAAATTGTTATACTATTTAACGTTTTTGTTTCAATTTATATATCATCAATTTCCATGGTGCCCTTTTTTATCGATAATAGGTACACTAATTGATTGGAAACGGATAAAAGATGAAAAAATGCATATTTAATATTTATGAACTGCAAAAATCTTTCCAGCTACAGAAAAAGTGAAAAATGTATTTAACAAAAACTATTACTCATAAAATTATATTAATTATTTAGGCTTATATTTTTCTGTATTATTGTCAAGGGTCATATTTTCTTCCATCTTCATGTTTCCATCATGGTTAATACAAGGCATGAATGATCTATGTCTCGATCGCATTATCACCGTATTGATAAAAAGCCGATTAAAAAAAATGAATCCTATCAAAAAAACGTCATAAACATTAAATACGACCTTCCACGAAATGAACAGTTCGACTCAAAAGATCTCCACGCTTCGCTTCATGGGTGTTCCTCGTATAGGTCTTGCCATCCTCGTTGCTCACAGTGGCCTTTATTTAAATATTGCATTTACTTCATGTTAATACACACGCGCGCGCGGCTGTAGGTAATAATGGTAATATAATCTACGTGGTATAGCTAAGAACTAAGGAAAATGGACCAACTAACCAAGACAACATCTCCTTCTTCCTCTCTCGTTTTCCGTGGAACGTTACAAAGAAGACGATCGACGTATGTGTGGCTACCAACGATGGACTCGAGCATAGGCCACATTGTATTTATAAATATATATCAGTACAAAGTGCTTACGAGTTACAGTTAGTACGAAACAACACGTTGTCGTACTTACCCGGTCCTCTTCCTCCCCCCCCCTCCTCTTCCTCTTCCTCTTCCTCCTCCTCCTCTTCCTCCACCCCCTCTTCCTCCTCTTCCTCCTCCTCCTCCTCCTCCACCTCCTCCTCCTCGTCTCCTCTTTCTTCTTTTTTTTGCATCGTTTCTGTGCTATTTCATTCGTGAAAGTGCGTACCGCTCTCTCGTTTTTAAGTGCTCGAATAACCAAACTTCTAATATATGGTATAATAATACTTATATTGGTCGAGTTACATATTTTGTCCACTTTTATATATATACGTTTATAGTGTTACACGCAGCACGCACGCCCGCTCGTGTATATCTTGTTTTGTGCCGCCTGCACCATTCATAGGGCGTTGCCCTCTATTGCGCCACATGTATATATTCACATATATGTGTACTTTTCATCTCGTAAAATCATGTCTCATACTCCGGATCATACGTTCGGTCTGGTACACGGTCGCGTTCCTCTAATTATTTTCAACGGAATATTACGATCGTCACTTGATCTCTGCGTGCATTGTCTACGGCACAATATTTTACTTCCCACACATTCGAGAGGATGCATAGACGCATCAATCTCATTGGAAACTAAGAAAAGTGCGCTGGCAACGAGAGATCTTGTGAATTTGTTGCAGCTGTTGGAGAGGGAAAAAGCGTTGTAGCGGAAGAGAGAGAGAGAAATAGATGAAGACACAATCTAGAATGCGAGGTATGAGAAATCCTCAGAGTCATTTAGCGAGAAACGGTGAATGGAATATTGCTATAGAAGTAACTAGCCAGTACGAACCGCTACCAAGTCGGCTCCAAACAGTTCTCTCCATGGCGTATAGATAGACCGACTCAGCTGAGAAGCGAGGTGAGTGGACCCCAAGACCAGAAACAATTGATTACGGCGAGTCGCTGTCTGACTTTACCAGACAGGCCGCTTGCGAAACTCCAGCAGCTCTCTCTCCTGTGCAACGGTCCCTTGGCTGGTAAGTAAGTGCATGTGTGTAGGTAGGTATAAACAAAACGATAGACCGTCGCGCAGTGACACATTGAGCCAACACGAGCGCTCCTGTCGACTCCAACTGCGACTGTGTGAGCCAACAAGTTGCCAACACGCCGTCGAGTACCTCTTCGTCGTAAGATGGGAAATAAAATGAAGACGGAGGGCCACGGTGAGGGCTGAAAATCATAATTTTTTACTATCGCTTAGCGCCTAGCATGGTTGGAATGGAATCGTATAATTGAAGAAGATTTCTACCAATTTTCGTCGAAACATAGCAAAATGAACAAAAAACATCAGCAGTAAAAAAGGATTCTATCATTTGGACAAAACGATCACCATTTTATTATTTCTTGAAAATGTAGGTCAATATTTATCAGGCGAACCAATAAAATCGTCAAATTTAAATCGGCTATTTGTCTCCTTCACGAGCGAGTGACCGTGTGAATTTCTTTAGCCGCCAATACGCAGAGCGATGCAAATTTGGTGGGCGCATTATGTAGAGATGAAAATAAGGATGCAATTTTTTGAAAGTTTCACTTTGTATAACGTATCTCTTCCCCTTCCCCTTTCCCTTTGCACGATGCTGAGTAATAGCAGAACCCGAGAATCGTGGTGCGTTGTCGCGTGGCGCGGTAAATCTCACATACATATAGGACTCAGCTGGCGTCGATTTGCCGTGCCGCGAGCCTCCACACTCGTACAAGTATGCTCGCTACGTACGCGGCGTGTGGAACGACATACGTAGGTGCGGAGTTCGCGCCACGCGCACGCAAACCACCAAGGACCATATGTACGTTACCGAGTTCGGAGCGAAAAGGGCGCGTGCACAAGCTTCGAGCACACGAGGAAAGATGAGACAGGGGGCGCTTCTCTTTAACCCACGCGTTACTACAGGTCCACGCCTATCCTTTCTTCTTCCTCTTCTTCATCTTCCTCCTCCTTCGCTTTCTCTTCGTTCGCATTCCTTTTTCTTGTTTTACCTTTCCAATCGAGACACCGCGATTGTGTTCTAATTTTATTTTCTTTAATTTTTTCGTTTCCCTCAGTCATTTCTTTATTCCTCGCGATATACCTGTCCATCTCCACGCGTATTAACAAAGATGTATTTAATTTTTCAATTTGATTTTAAAGGTAGGTGCTTACTCGAATGTCGCAATAAATACAATTCGAGATTCTCATTTTTGGTTCGATTCTTCATCTTCCTCCTCCTTCGTTTTCTCTTCGTTCGCATTCCTTTTTCTTGTTTTACCTTTCCAATCGAGACACCGCGATTGTGTTCTAATTTTATTTTCTTTAATTTCGTAGGTAGTATCAACGTGCATGCACGATCCATACAGAAGATCTAATAGGTACACGCATCAGGTAGCGATGTAACATTACCCGGCGTATAGCGTGGCAGTAATGCGAGCCAATAAGAAAAAGGAGAAAAAAAACGTAAGAGAGAAAGAAAGAAAGAAAGAAAGAAAATTGTACGCGCGTGCACATAGCTTTTGCCCGCACAGTAGCTAAGATTCCGCAGCGTTCGCCATTATGCATCGATCGTCCAAACAAACGATCTTGAATCGGCCGAGAAACGTATACATCGGTGAAGGAAGAAGCACACGCGCACCAAGAATCAGGTCGAACATCACTTTATTCTTCGTTCGATACACGTTATATACGGATATACGCGGCTTGAACGTGAAACACGTTATAATGATACGAGACACACGCGGTGTATCGGAATCGCTCTTATGTCTTTTGGTCGGGGCGCAACAGGCTCGTTTAAACGACGGGAAACAAAGTGGGCGCATCTTAATGGATTACACTTGTAGGCATCGCCTACCGCACGCCGATCTCCATCTTCGACTCTCAATTTATATATCTATGTATATTCTATGTATTTGCGAATGTGTATGTATGTATGTATGTATATATATATGCGTGAGGATATACGCCCGTTCGTACGTATCCTCGCCAATTACAGTGTACTCCCGGTGTATAAATACCTATCTTTATTACAGCAGGTCGAGCGAACGCTCTCGTGAACATACCGAGGGGTGCTGGTAGAACCTCGCAGCCTCCGCCCCGGTTAATAAGACCGCCGATAATTTTGCGAGAAAGCGATGAAGCAGCTGATACGCGAGAATACCTATAACCCACGTGGCTATTTTCAAGAAGCCGTTCGAAATCTTGTCCCGGGGAGAAGTAGCGAATTGTCGTCCTTGCGGATACTTTTCACTGACGTCGATATTTCAGAATTTACGACGAATGTGATAATTGTCATTTTGCAAACGACGAATCGATTTATTCAGCTTCGTTGCAACGCTTAAAAATGGAATTGAAAAATAAATTGAAAATCTTGATAACTGTTAGTGCGAAAAGAGGAGAAGGTGAGGATGAATTAACGAATCGCGTTTATGAGATAATGAAAAAGGTGGTTGCAAAAAATGTCTCAACTCCCCGACGATGGTTGCGCGACTAGTGTGATTTTTTACTTTTGAAGAGTTTTGTTTTTCCAAGCTTGTTGCATCGGCTTTCTGTAACGAGACTGTTATATAGCTTGTACGGAGAGCTCTCCGCGTGAGCGCATATACCTACTGCCAAACGAGAAAGCCAATGTACTAGTTCTTCTCGCGAGATTAACGAGCAATTTGCTCTGTGCCACACGAGAGCTGGTGGTGGCTCGCGAACGGCAACGCGGCTACAGAGACGTACCTAACGAATGATAATAATGGTAACTAATGGCCCCTCCGAGACGACGCCGCGCGCACCGCCTCGCGGACCCGTGTGGCTATATTAAAATTACGAGGGAAAGGATAACGGACTTCTGGACAGAGGGAGTTGTATAGGGTACCATTTGTGCTCCGCGACGTCAATTTATTCCCGTGTTCACGGTAAACTATCCTCTCGAACAAAACACGAGAATCATCGCGGCGAAGAAGCACAGAACCGCGCGGAGTCATTCTCGGCCCTTCGTAATAACGTACGTAAAATCTTATGTTTGTGTTTGCGATATAAATTTCATTGTTTCCTTATAATTGTGCACCGTTCATACGTTGTTTCATTCGCCGGAATTATTTCATCTAGCTCCAACCTTCACTTTCATCCACAAATTTCTTATTTTTTCTTTCAAACCAGTGACAATACGAGATAACGATAAAAGCTGTGTGATTAGAAATTAGACTTAACCGATTCGCTGGGTGATGAATATTTCAAATATTTAAATAAAAGATATATTTAATTTAGATAAGTAGATTAGATAATAATAGAAATCATCTAGAAATGATTGTTGTATTTCATTCTCCAATCTTCACTTTCATCCACAAATTTCTTATTTTTTCTTTCAAACCAGTGACAATACGGTGTAACGATAAAAGCTGTGTGATTAGAAATTAGACTTAACCGATTCGCTGGTGGATGAATATTTCAAATATTTAAATAAAAGATATATTTAATTTAGATAAGTAGATTAGATAATAATAGAAATCATCTAGAAATGATTGTTGTATTTCATT
>JAPYZU010000601.1:0-26050 GCA_030523005.1 Tryphoninae sp. B BG-2022a
CTATATAAATATATATATATATATATATATATA
Source organism: Tryphoninae sp. B BG-2022a (assembly GCA_030523005.1). Classification (NCBI taxonomy): domain Eukaryota; kingdom Metazoa; phylum Arthropoda; class Insecta; order Hymenoptera; family Ichneumonidae; species Tryphoninae sp. B BG-2022a. The sequence continues at coordinate 34 of JAPYZU010000601.1, forward strand.
TATATATATATATATATATATATATATATATATATATATATACGGTACTCAACACCGATTACGCAACGCGTTAACAAACGAGGTGAGAGAGAAAGAGATAGAAAACCGTCCTCGTGCGCCGGGGCCTAGCGGACGGACTCTGCCAAATTTAGACTTGAGACAAGATTTTCTTCAAAATCTCACGTTGACGATATCGATTACAATTGCCGCGTGAACAAACTGCCCGAATTCATAATTCGCTCTTTTTTTTCGATTCTACAAACTGCAATCTAGATCTCAAAAAATTCGACGAAAAACATATAAATAAAAAAAAAAGAAAATCAAAATTTTAGAATCGACGAATACGAGGGGCTCGGGTAGATAAAAAAAAAGCCAGCGACACGTACTTTAAGAACCAAGTATTAATCGATGCTTATTCGCTTAATCGATTAATCAACGAAAGATTAATTAAAAAAAAAACATAATTTTTCAAATCTGCAGGTTTATATTCTGGCAAAAAATGTTAAAAATTCTCCGGTTTTTGGTAAAATCGCAAGAAACTTCGATAGTTTACGGGAATTTAAATTGAGATAAAACGATATTCAATTGAAAAATTCAACAATAATCGTAAAACCTTTTTGTTAAAAAAGAAAAACAAAGGAGAAATATGACGAAGAAACAACACGAATTTGAAGTCCTTTGTGTCGTTCGTGTTATGGCACGTAATCACAGCGCGGTTCATCGGTCAATTCTAATTAATCCAACAAGACGCTTTTGTGTCATGAACTGGTTCCATTCGATACATACATACATACACACACACACACACACACATTCGTGTATATATACCTCGATACGTGTACATATATATTAATGGCACTCGATGAACATCGTGTTTAATTACAGCAAATTTTAGTGTCAAGGGTATTATAACGTGGACATGCGACATGACCAAAGTTTGACACTAGAAAAAAGAAACGATCGACGATACGTCTAAAACTACGAGCTGTACAATAATCGATTTGGACATTGAGAAAAATTCGTATTAAACACGAGCAAACCACGCCACCGGATGCAAACACAGGATTTTACCAAAATTTCATTCCGGAAATGCATTATACAGATAATTTTCGTTAAGTCTAGAGAAATTAATTTTTAGAAACTTTCGATAATAAAACGAAATAACAAATGTTTTAGATACAACAAAAATGTCGCGTTGATAAATACGGATTAATGTTATTTTTGGATACAATTATTATTTAATTTTACAACTTTATCGTACCTAATTTATTGTTTTTTTTTTGCCGTGCGTTTTTTTTTTTTTCGTTTTTCCGTGTATTCCTCAAGGTGTGCGATGTCCTCGGAAGTATCGGTGCGACTCCCACGGTTTGCTCGACGACGCTCTTTCGGACTTACCCACTCCTCTCTATCCCCCTCGAACTAAAGTTTTACCCCTACCTCTCGAAACCACGTCCCGACCACGAGACGATCTCGGGAAAGAACGACGAAGATGAGATAGAGAGAGAGAGAGAGATGAAAAAGCCGACAATACGTACTCGAGAGAGAATCGTCGTTTAACAGGGTATGCGACAATTTAACTTTTTCTTCTATTCTTCATAGTCCCGTTCCTGTTTTACCCCCAATTTCAAATATAATCCAAATTCTCTCGGCAGAAGGTGATCTTGGCTCAATTATCCGTTTCAGAGTTTTGTCACTCATCAATTTTCTACGTTTCTAAGTAATAAAGATACGAGTGGTTTGGGTTGTGATATTTTTATTATTATTATTATTACTATTATTATTATTATTATTATTATTATTATTATTATTTGCGACATGCACAGGGTGTAGGCGTATTGTAAAATTCGCTCTGGTTGCGAAACATTTCAATCCTCGTGCAGATTTCATGTGCAATATTCGACATCGCATATACTCGAGTCTTCTCCAACACATAACAGAATCGACAACATAAAACTTTGGCACCTTTCGAGCTGCCACGTTCCATGTACAGTTTCCTATTCAATATTACATAATGGATATAATTATAATACATTAATTGGGCAATCGATCGGAGCGTATATGCATTTTTCATTGATCAATTAATGTCGTCATTCATAATCATAATAGTCCATGTATCATCTAATACTGTTCCGGAAACAAATCTTTAATTCCGCAATTTTGAAGATACAGGAAAGACAATTTCAAAGATCAAATTGGAATTTGATAATTCATCCCCGCTAAATTTACAAAGAGTATAATCATGAGGTGTCTATATGTGGGCAATCGTGTCTCAACGACTATCTCCCCTATTTTATTTTAGCCTTTGGTTATACCACACACTATAAACTAGATCATAGCTAGGCGACCTCACCGAGTACGGCTCTCCGTTACTTTTAGAATGGTTCGAGTTTGAGCTACTAGTGTAGTCACACTTTCTGGCTTAAACAATGACGATAGACAAAAAAGTCATCTTGAGCTTACGAAAGTACAATTTTCTTTTCAAATTTATTTGTGTTTATATTTGTATATACATAGTCGTGATAATAATGTGCAACAATATATATATACATTGAAATGGAGTTTGCACGAAGGTCATTCCATCCCAAGTTGATCAGCAACTACCAATAGTTGGTTACACTCACAACTTACAACACTTACAACAGTCACACAGCACACCTGTACAACAGACGCACATCATGCATATACAATAGACAGAAAGCACACATGTACAATAGACACACAGCACACGTGTCTAACAGACACACAGTATACACAACACACAAATACACGAGACACATAGCGCACGGAGAGTAGACACAGAAACGCATAGAAAAAAGCTAAAAACCCAAAAAAAACATTGAAGAAACTTATCTCTTAACTTAAGAATTTTTTTGATTTTTATATAAATTTTCCAAACTTGACCCGCATTACCCTAAAGTTCCGATTTTGTAGCGCGGATTTTTTTTAAGTTGGAGTAATGAGAGTCAAGCGGTAATGTGGGTCAATGCGTCACTCGTTAGTACCTCCGCTTCCCGCTAGATGGCACTACTAAATTTCGACGATTTTGAAATAAAAAAATCGTGAAAATGGGGTGGTGTCACCTAACGGGAAGCGAAGGTGTTGACCCGCATTACCCTGACTTTTGAACCCCTAAGTCCAGCAATTCGGTAAGTTGAGGCAATGAGGGTCACGGGGTAATGCGGGTCAATATCTCATTTGTTAGTACTTTCACTTTCCACTAGATGACACCTCTAAATTTTAATGATTTTGGGGTCGAAATTTAGTGGTACCATCTAGTGAGAAGCGGATGTACTAACGCGTGACGCGTTGACCCGCATTACCGCATGACCCTCATTACCTCACCTTTTAAAAATGATTCGACAAAATCGGGAAATTGGGGTAACGGGAGTCAATGAAATAATGCGGGTCAAATTTTCACAAATTTATATACGAATCAGGAAAATTCCCAAAAATTCAAGTATTTCCAATTTTTTTTTTCTGTTTGGCTATTTTCTGTTCATCTCTGCATCTATTGTTTGTACATGTGTGATGTGTACACTGTGTGTCTGTTGTACATGTCTGATGCGTGTACTGTGTGTCTGTCGTATATGTGTGCTGTGTGTCTGTTTTGCATGTGTGCTGCATGTACTGTGTGTCCTTTGTACATACGTGCTGGACAACAAACGCAAAAAAATATTGCAAGCATTGTGATATAGAATATTTTCAATTTTGTTTCTCCATAGTTTTGAAGTGGAGCTCGTCTAAATATTTTTAGTAATAAGACCAGACCTGTAAAATTTTGTATCCTCGAAGAATGAACTTTTTTTAACGGAATTGTTTTTTTTTGTATCGTGCGAGCCTTCTGTGTAGACTGGAATCTCAAAACCCCGAATTTTCGTAGATCGGAGATTGTTGCTACTGTAACTACATATAACATAGACATTGGTAAATTTTGTGTTTATCTCGTGAATATACTTTTTCCTAGATAATATATGACTATTGAAACGGTATGTTGATAAACGACCAATAGCAGATTCTCAAAGTAAAATAAATTGTTGTTCAATTGCAAGTTATCGCTAAACTAACAATGTCACATGATTTTTACATATGAACTTTTTTGTAGAGGACATTATGACAAAACTTTTGTAGGAACCATTTTCTGATTACATCCATTCCAAAATAATAAATATAAGTAAATAGTTTTTTTTTCAACAATCTCTGATGGTTAAAACCAAATCGGATTTTTACAGAAACTTCAGGACATATTCCTGGAGGTCCAAATAGCCAACAAAAACATTGGCGCTGCTCTTGTCGCTTTAAATACAACTCATGTATTTTCCGACTGGACTATTAACTGTGACGAAGCATGATACAAATCTAGTTACTCGCATATCTGTCTATACATCCATAAGCAATAAATAGACACAATGAGGTAAGCAATTTGGATGACCACTTCAAGTGCATTTGCCAAAAGAATGGTTTCTTATTTTCGATACACAGAACAATATAAAGCGCGATCTTTTTTTTTCTAATTTAACAAACATAAATATTCCTCATGAGTATCAAGTTTTAATGAATTTGCAATCGTATCGTTATGTCAATTGGTTTGTGTATCAATTCGAATTCAAACTTTTAGCGAATCTATTATTAAGGCGAAACTCGTTAACACTTAGAAATAGTTGCCAAAACAGTTGTTACCTATATACTTGACTATCCTCGATCCGTACTACAATTTTAGTGAGCCGAACACGATATCGTCTTTGTGATTCTTCATCATGTACATGTTATATACTATTTTCTCATTTGGATGAGAAACAATAATAGACGGTGAGTCTAATTGAAGCCCGCTTTAACAATTAATTCTCAATAAAATATTGCTAGTCACTTGTTCTTCTGATGAAGTAATCGAAACAGTTTAGTCTGTTAACATTGCCAAAAAGCATGAATCGGTTCATCATGAAAATCGTCATTCATCGGTTGGAAGAGACTGCAATAATATTATATTCGACTTTTCTATTTATATAGAATACTATCATGGACGGTTGTCATCGATACTATGAACGTTATCAGGATTTAAAAAAAATTGTTGAGGAAATAATAATTAGAAATTATTTCAGGTGAATAAAATATATTTCATTGCACAATAAACGGTTGAAAAATAAATTTTATCCGATTTACTACTCCTTTGATATAGTTCTTCATTACTTTAATTCTTAGATACCGGTTTGATTGAATTATTTGCAGATATTGATCTTTCATGTGCTGAAATATATGTATCTATTTCTAGATGCTGTCTATTTTAAGTAAATACAAAATAATTGTAAAAAAGATTGACAACTCCATTACAATCAGGATTGTATAACATTTAGATGGTGCTTCGTACAGCTTTTACATACAATATTCAATGACCTGAGTCTAATGAAAAATAATCGCAATGATAAAAGATACGGTTCGATTTAAGAATATTTTATATAAACATTCAATATCATAAGTACCGGTTCTTTTCAAACATCCTTGCATTGAATTTGATATACTTTATATACATAAGAATGTTTTACATTCATCGGTCTCATCGATCGTCCATACACTTAATGTTTAAAACAATTGGTAATTTTAATACTGTACAAGCTTTGATCCAAAGTGCTGAATGACAATTTAGCTATTTATTCGTACATTTAACAATCACGATACCGCAAAACGTTTATCATCTGGACTTCTCACTTTCTTGACTCCATGTCGTCACAGTGGGCCATGTCACACCATCGTGGGATAATTTTGATTTTACATAAGGTACAAGCCAAGTAAGGTACCATCTATCGCCAAAAACTTCGACAATGTTTCTTCTCCATCCCAAATTGTACTTGGTGATACCTTTAGCTCGTTCGTTAGCTACACTACCAGAGAACACGAGATGAAAGTGATATACGCAAAGAATGCCTGTAAAGCACATTCCCACGGCAGATACAATATAGAGCATGAGATAGATTTGTTCCATCGATGGATCAAATCCAAACGCGAATATAGCTAGTGGAAATACAATTTTAATAATCGACATGGGAAATTCGAATTCGATTTTGCTCCAGATGAAATAATTGTTGTAAGAAAATGCATAAGCCGTTGCTACGAAGAGATAGAACACAAACATGATGAAGTAACGGTGATTGTAGTGTCCGACGCAGCAGCCGGTGAATATACAATGATGATCGCGCTTCACGATGCAAACGTCGCAGGTAGGACAGTGCCAGGATCTCGGAGGTGCAAGAGACTCGCAAACTGCACAGAGTCTCCAACCATCCTTAATATTGGCCTTCTGTGTAGGAACAACTATCTGTCTCGTACTTGTGTCGCACAGGACGGTGAACGTGAAATTACCGACAATGTTTATCATGAGGAAATTGCCGAAAATAAAATGGCAAATGTGCGGCAATGTACCTGCCGGATAAAGATCTGGCAAAACTATCCACAACTCGAACCAATAAATGAGCGGCACAATCACCAGTATAAACATCATCGAGATGAAATCACTGAACGTCTTTGGCCATATTTTCTTTCGTACGAGCATGGTTTTATAATATTTCGTATATCAATTAACTGTTTATTGTAACTGCGAGTAACGTATTTTAATGTAACTCGATTTTTTTTGTAAGCGGTGTTCTTTGAGGTTATGTAAGTTTACACGGGTGAAGTTCGCTCATGCGCAAAGAGTGGACATACGAACGTACAATAAACATAAGCTTGCACAATTCAAATCTTAATTAAGTATATACTACTAATGTAAACTACTTACTAATGTAAACTATCTCTTTCGTACCAATGTACAGTACATACATTATAAATGGTGCAATGAATTAAGCAATTCTACAAATTATAAAATTCTAGGCCAACCATTATATGTCAGTAATGTCCCAATCCACCAGTATGATACAAGATTCCAGTGGAGATGTTAACGTCAATGACAACCTCTCTAAAAAAAGGACCTCGTTGTTGGATGATCATGACAAAAATGAATTATCAACCATCAATTAAAATTTTATGTGCGTTCGTGCCTTGACACAGTAACATTTTACATCGTAACAACATGATATCGAAAAATATTGCTGGTGGTTTCCAAATTGAATCAGGTCAAGGTAATGTAGATCTACAAAAAAGTAGTAAAGAGTAAAATAACAGATGGCGCGATCTACGTATTCTTTTTCATAATAGCTAAGTATCACACGTACCTTTGCGTTTCGGGTTGAAATTTTGGCGGGAAATAAACTTATCTTCTCCTTGTTACTAGTATATAGGTAAAGACGTCAAAACTTTAACCGTATTTGCGCTTACTGCGTGTTTTCATATTCACCATGTATAAGTGTTTCCTTCCTTGCATCAGTAATGCGCGACAAAATATGTAACTTCGAGAGTTGATTCTGCGACATCTGATCGGCCAAAGGATGAACTATTTTACACCCGCGTTAAGTATAGGAGTAGACTTTTCTAACGCATCGTTCAAATGAAAGGAAGACCAAACTCAAACAACTCTCAGTATTTGTTACTCACACTCAAGTTACGATAATTGTATTTTGCATCTCCATTTTACAATACGTAGTTACATTGTTTGCACGTTTAGTGTTTCTACCATTACGAAATGCAATTATTGATATGATAATTATTTTTAAATATTTATATTTTCATCTCTTGCCGAATCTGCTCTACAGCAAACCTGCGACGGTGCATTATGTCTTTAACGGGTATAGCCATGGTGGCATATACGAAATTTGTTACTCCAGTCAATGCAAGAAAATGGCGGCAAACATGGATATTCAAAAATTATTCTCACGATGGAAACAAAAAGAACGAGGCTGACAGAATATGCATAATTTTCCTGTATTAGGCGGAACTATGATAATACCAATTATTATTTTTGCATGCTTTTACGTATCATGTTAATGATATGTAAAACTGTTTGATGTAAGTTGTGAAGAGATATTATTTAATGTCCGTTTTTATTTGGCAAACTGTAGCTCTTCATTTATCTCTATTTCTTTCCTTTCTTCTTCTTTTTCTGAGCTTCGGGCCACGGAAATCCTCGACACTTCAGTACATCCATGATATTGTGACAAGTGTAGTAAGCATTTTCCATCACCTCGTCATTGAAGATGTCCATTGCGAATCTTGCTCTTCCACCGCTTCTTTTGGTACTTCGTGATGTTTTCTTCGATTTCCCGCCATTCTTCCCACCTTTGCTGTTTCCGGCTTTGCCCGATGATTTTGCGTTTCCGCCGTTTTTCTTTTTTCCTTTGCCTTTCGTTGGCATTTTTATTTTTATTCCAACCAACTGACTCTTGGTCCAAGGTGTACAACGTAAAGCAACGTTTGAGCTCAACGTTACTTGTTTGATCAATATCGTAAAATAATGATGAATGTTATGTCGACAAACGATAGAAGTGGCTTTTTTTATAAAAATTCATATCTTGGAGATTTTTAAGACTGCTAACTTTGATCTCAAATGTAACGTTTCAAAATATATTATGACAAAATTAATAAAAATTCAACGATTGAAAATTCAAAATAAATATATCTCTCACGATAATACCAATTGATTTACCCTTTTTTACCGACCGAGAAATTTGCATATGCCGAGATTATTAAGAACGTTCGACAGATGGCGCCACAATCGAAGTCCAATGTTGTCATAACTTATTTTCAGCATATATGTAATACTCCTTTTCAGTATACCTATGCATGAGCCATGCGCGTAAGATAAGCGCAAATGTCACCTCGCGGCTCGCACACCCACGTCTACCGCGTGTGAGTACACGCTACGTTTATCGGACATATATGCCACAATAGTAGGGGAGAACATTTACAAAAACCATCGGCCTAATCAGTAAAAATGTTGCAATCGATGTGTGATTAATAATCTACACGCGACATTACGTCAATAATCCGTGATTCACCAGAGACAGCGGCGGAGCAATTGCAATTCTTAACAATCCATCAAGCCCTCTCCGATCATCGACCGACACGCCGCACACATTTACTCGCAATTCAGAGAATTCTCGTCATAGTTAAAAGCGAGTATTTGGTGAACACATGAGGAAACAGTGAATTATTCTGTGCAGCACGCGTGTGCGTCGTGTGTTTTTTTTAGTGTATTTGGCCAGATTTTCTGTAGCTGCCGGCCTCGCGAAGGGCCGGAGGCGCGAAGGGGAGCTAACCGTGCCCAGTGGGCCGGCACGCGCGTTTTGCATTTAGCCGCAAGCGAGAGTGGAATTTACCGTGGCGTGCGTGCGTATATGCACGAAAATTGTTTACAATCTCTCCATCTTCGTCGAAGATCCATGGAGCAAAGCAAACGCAATTGACGAACGCTGATTTAAAAAGAAACTATTAGAAAAACCGAATAACGAAAATAAAAGAAAAAGAAACAAATATAAAAATGTCAACAGCCCTGCTTGCTGTATTTGCGGTAGTTCTTATAATTTTGTTCAGAATATTGAACGTCAATAGCGCTGCACTGAAGCCGGTTCTCTACTGTCAAGACCAGGCTTTCCTCTCCACGATTCTCAAGATTGCTCCCACTATCGTCGAACCGTGAGTTTTTCCAAAATATGTTCATGAAAACCCATAAATAAATTACACGGCCGTATCAGTGAAAATACGTGCACGCAAACGTCAATGTGTTTGTGAAAGGCCTTGTGTAATGTCGCGAGTTCTTCGTAATACAGTACGAGCGGAGAAATTACCATGGAGTGTAAGCAAAGGCGAGGGTGGGATAGATCGATTAATTGCGATGTATGCATAATATATGACAGTAACCGTAAATTAATGGAGCGCTACTACACAGGCCAATTCCCAATTCTCATGGCGACGACCTATGACGGTGAATGAGACACACGTGTGTGTAGTATAAACATGATTTTTTTTTACAACAACATAGATATGTTTATAGAAGCACGATATCATGTTTTGCCTCTTAATCATGTAAAAAATTCATACCAATTATAGGAGCATCTATAGGAGGTTCAAGAAGAAGAAGAAAAAGCCACGAAAAATATCGTGAAAGGTTTCACGCTCTTTCTACCAACGCGTTGTACGAAGAGAGGACATTCACACATTCTCATTTTGTGATTCGACAAGCACGAGAGATATTTCTCAACTTTCTACAATGACTGTTACTTGGCCCCCGATATTCTATTCATACCATATATATTAACCTATATACCGTATGATTGATCACCGCCCAGCAAAATTCGAAGGATGGCGACATTATCTTGCGTTCAGTTACTCCATTTAATATATATTCTTGGATATATATATACGTTGATAACGACTTGTGTCGTGTACAATCAATTCTGCAAACTAGAGAACGAGCCTGAATCGCACGCAAAAACTGCCCTTCCTTTTCACCAACAACTTGTATCTCCCCCTGCACGATGATTTATTTTATCATAATCATCTTGATGCGTGACGGACCTCCAAGACTGAAGTTTAAAACTAAATGATGATACTTACAAACAGTATTTCATGGTGTTAATTTTTGAGACAAGAGTCTCTCATAAAAAAAACACGTTTCTCCTCCTGTTTTTATGAGTACAATTGTCGTCCACAAATTGGAACGTGTGAAACCCGAATAAATGACGTAGAAAATTGTCTATATTTCTTAAGCGTATATACGCGAAATATATACGAAGAGAGGTACTCGTGAAGGATCGATTATGCGATCCAGGGAACGAGGCCAAATTGAAGCCGCGAGAATTTTCCACCCTATTCATCAATCAATATACATGTCCCCCTTCCTATACAATGCATCGTTACTCTCTCAACTGATGAGTATATAACACCGTGATTTGTCCATACCTTTACACACGTGTACTATACACCAAGGCACATAACTATAGTACATACATAATGGTAGCTACTCGAACAGTTTGACCAAGACCTTGAAAATAATGAAATTTTCCCTCTCTTCTTTTCTATTACGAATTCATGGGTCTCGTCTCGATCCATAGCGACTACTTGCTTTCTGCAAATGTGCTTTGAATAAATTTTAAGACTTTAGTCTGCTGATAATGAAATAAAGGTGAAAGGAAACACTTCGCACAACGTCGTGACAAATGGATTTTTGTTCTAGGTGTTGAGAATTCTTTACCTCGAGATATTTTTTCGTGGCGAAATATTAGGCGGGTCCTAATCTTAACTAATATTTTAGTCGTGCTTCAAACTTCAAATCAATGCTGATGAAAATTCAAATCTTAATTATATAAAAGAATTTATTATTGTCTTAATGATAGTACTACTATGATGCAATATTATACGATATAATAGTACATACAGTTATAATTAGTTGTTATACTAATTATTATAATAGGCTATAATGCTGTTGTTTCAATTATTTTCGTAACATACTGTTCTTTATTTGTTACTGTACAGATACAAGCCCACAAGACTATGGGGATTCAGCGGACATGTACAGACCGTTGTTCACAGCATAATAGGACGTGTGAGATGTCCATGGCCTATCGGGGAAAGAGTGGTCATGCTTCTACCAGATGAGACTACTCTGACATATGATCTCTATCAACCGCTTACCAATACCCATGAAGGTCGGACATTAGCTTAAACCGGGATGCTCCAGGCATTGAAACAGACACTCTGAGCACTTTGGAGCTAAAGACTACTATTTCTGTATTGTTCAATGTCTTTCTATATATCTGAATTATTCATCACACTGCGCACTTCGAATGAAAGTCCCTTCGTTAGCTCTCAGATTCGTACTTGAAAGTTATCACCCTTCAGATTTTGGCAACCTTCACAGTATTGACAACCTTATACAATGGTTGCTTGAAATAGCTATTCCAATGCCTGAAGTCATTCCTCAAAATTGTATTCTACCCTAGTAGAGGCCCTCGTTTCATTTATCCTGCGAGACAAATGTAACTACAATTTTCTCTGTACTTTCTTTTATATCACAGATGACATAACGATCGCCATCTGCCCGGGTATTGGTAACAGCTCGGAGAGTGTCTACATCAGGACTTTCGTGCACTTCGTACAGTGTCATGGATATCGTTGTGCTGTACTGAATCATGTTGGCGCATTATCCAGTGTTAAAGTCACTGCACCTAGGATCTTCACGTATGGTATGCGAAAGAAACACTGATTAGAATTTTCAATCGAAATCCCAAGATACAAAATGGAATTGGAAAAAAATGCATTCCGGTCATATTTTTGTTCCATCATATTTCTCTGATTCATTGACTGATTGTTTAAGAATGTATCAAGCATTATTTACCTATTGATTCATGTATTCATTTTCATTGTTTCATGATGCGATAAGGTCACACCGATGATTACCACGTGATGTTATTGAATCTCGTGGAAAAACATCCTGGCACAAAGATTGTCTGCGTTGGTTTTAGTCTAGGTGGAAATCTGGTTACAAAATACATGGGCGAACGTGGTGATAAGACATTGACGCACATTATCGGTGGAATCTCCATCTGTCAAGGTTACAACGCCATCGAGTACGTTGTATGAGTTTGTTATAAGAAAGAATGGGCTAAAAAAAAGTTAAAAAGAAAACTGTGAAATCTACTATGATAGCGCACTGCATTATTCATGAGTAAAGATCGAAGATCGTTTGTACTAAGAGATGCATATATTTTCAGGGGTACTAAGTTCCTGCTGAATTGGACAAACTTTAGACGCTTCTATCTTTACATAATGACGGAGTCTGTGAAAAATATTATTATACGACACAAGGATGCTCTTTTGTCGAGAGAGGTACAACAAAGACACGGACTTAACGAGAGGGATATTATTTCGGCAGCTACTCTGCCAGAACTCGACGAAGCTTACACCAGACGGGTATGAGACATAGATAAAACTGTAATATAAAGTTTGCAACTTGAAATTTGCTCTTACCTTTCCTATTGTACTCATTGTTTGCAAGGTTGATGTACTAAAGCTAATAAGCTTAATATGTTAACTGCAATATATTATATTCAATCTAGCTCCTAAGGTATAAATGTTTAATATTTCGCACATTAATACAATATTTGATGATTGCAGATGCACAATTTTAGATCTGTAAAGGACTTGTACAAGTGGAGCAGTAGCATAAATTACGTTGATAATATTGCAACGCCAATGGTATTTGTCAACGCGCTTGATGATCCTCTCGTTCCGGAAATGCTTCTTGTTCCAATACGAGACTTCGCCGGTAACATTCATTTTATATTGTCAGATTTATTATATAATTCAGATATCGAAAATGTTTTTATATGCGCGATCTTTACGGAGTCTTAAACAAAACTTGACTTGCATTAAAAATACAATTGTTCGTAATATCTTTTAATAGCAATAGTAATCAGAAATAATTAGAAGAAGCCTTTTTAAAAAATACTCTTGCATAACGATATTTCAGAGCTTTTGCTCGCTTAGCTCAGCAAAAAACTAAGCTTTCTCTTACGCTTGAGTAATTTAACGTTGAATTTTCTTTGTTTTCTTCTCTAGAGAGACACAGGAACGTTTTATATATCGAGCTCGCCCACGGCGGACATCTGGGATTTTACGAAGGTGGCTTCATCTACCCGGATCCTATAACATGGCTAGACCGTACTCTAGTCTCATTAGTAGGGTCGCTCACTCTCGTCCACGCCGATCGTACAAAAGTTTCTTAATCTTTCGTTCATTGTAGACACGAATGGTAAAGTCAATCCCTTAGCAGGGACTGGAAAGTAGATGCAAAAAAACAGCGAAAACAAACACAAAAAACAAGCCTTTTGATGCATTTCGAGCGCGAATCGTCGCTCCTCGGAGGTTCATCACCATATAAGTAAAAAAAAAACATATGCCATGATTACCTCTGAACGATTGATGTTTCGAAAGCGACTGATAAATCTTTGGGAACAATCTCGCTCTATTCGTCTCTAATTACCCATTCGACTCGTCGTTTGCAATTATTATTTATTTTAATAAAATGGTTAATGGTCGATTGAAACGAGGCGTTGAGCGAGAATTTTGAAATGCCGAATATTTTATGTTTGTGTACTGCATGACAAATAATTCATTGTCATTTTGAATGAGCCGCACATCGTGTTTTTCTATTGTTCATCGTACAAGAAATTCTTCGAGTATAAATTTACTCGGTTAAGCAAAACCTTTTATGGATATTATAATTTCACTTAGTGTCGATCACCTTTAATTTATTCAGTATTTGGTGCCGGATTTCGTACCTAATATGTTTGGGACTCCGCCCTCCAGTTCAGAGTAGTTTCTCTATTGATATTCGATAAGTTCGCACGTTCGTTTTCAAAAACGAATCAGAAAAATTACATAAATTACATATGAGACGTTGACCGTAGAGTCAAACACTTTTTCATACTTTGAAAGGCAGGCTTCTGACAAAAGCTTTTTGTACATGTGAACAATGAGTCTTTTCTTTTGACGTTATTTGCGTAATCGAGAACGGTGATCGTTTTTATGCTGGTAATTTGTGCTCAGTCAACTGAGATTGTCGAAGATCCTATCAAATTTACAACAATATGTACACGGTAGTTCTATACGAAAAACATTATTTGACATCGTTTTATATCGAAATATACAACTTATATCAATATTTTTTTTCAATATTCCGAAATGGTAATTACTGCCATGCTGACAATTCTATTTCTGCAGAGACTTCCATCCATACGTGAAGATTCTGTAAACTTAGAAACGAAATCAAGATGGTATTCTGAATTCAAACAATTATTTTTAAAGCTGACAGAGAACGTCTCATATTCACATACTATTATATAAAATATATATATATATATATATATATATATATATATATGTATACACAGGCAGGCCTAGGAACATATTTGTAAAACAAGTAATGTGTGAATAATTCATCGTCAATTTCATAAAGTCATATTTCACTAAATACATGAATTTCATCTTCGACAATGTATTGAAAAACAATATTATCATTTGCACATTATTATTTTTTACGTCTCTGTTACTGAAGCGAGAAACACGGTCTACTGTACTTATGTATCGGCTTCGGATCAAAGATTATATTATAGTTGACTCGTCATGGGATGAAAAAGCGATTAATCGTTAAAGAGCATTGTTCTGATTATCGACAAAGAAGAAAAACATGTCGTCACTGGCACCAGGCTGTCTACAGAAGTTCATAATATTTGTCCATAGTAACTATTCGTCATTTGTCTTTCTTAATGCAGGTGCTGATTGTTCTAAATCGGATAGCTCCTGTCGAGCCACGTTTCCTAATAGATAACGTTGAAAATAATTTACGAACAAATGTTTTTAAAATAGATGATTACTATTCGCGTAGTAAAAGTATGCTACTTTATTTCACAAGAGCTTATAGTGATTCTTTCCAATGAAGCACTAAACTAATCGAATTTGAAACGACATTCGAAGGAACCATTCCTTTGCCCAGAGTTCAGAAGTATGCAATAACGAATTGGGAGATAAAGATTATTTATGCGCAGCATTTATTTCACACACAGAGTGCTCAATTTTTTCTCTTTCTACACGAAAAATGCATCACTGACGTAATTGACGAATTTATGAAATGATAAATTTTTATCATATATAACAAGAAAATAAATGTAATATAATAGATATATTTATTCTTCGTGTTTATGCCAATTATTAACATTTCCCCGAGTTCCAATTTAACATCAAATTCTACTTCCCAAACACCTGCGTCAAATCTTACAATCTAAGAAATTCTACGCAATGATGGAAAAAAGTTAAATCAAGACGGTTCCGTGTCGTCAAGGCGAATAGCATGCGTACTTCATCATATTAGAAATAAACGAAGTGACCTCTCGAATTCATCAATCAATTATTTTACTAATATATTTTTCTAAAACGAAGTTTACGAGCGAAAGTGCAAAAAGAAAGGAAAGACCAAAGTAATATCAAAGCCGTTATCTTTTAGCACTGGTGTATTTATTACGTAGAAAAAAAGATAACAAGTTTCCTAGAAGACCATTATAAGAAACGTGACTGTAGATATAAGTGCCGATTAATTATCTGACCGATGTGAATACTTCTTTCTATATTCGAACAATTTTAAAACACGAATTGTGCTTCTTGATAGATTTTGAATTTCAAAATTAAACATTACATAGATAAATTGAATTTGAAGAAATATATTCCCAAAATAGTTGAATGATGAATTGTAAGAGAGAAAAGAAATTGAAACTTTCTGTTTGTCACAAGCTCAAGTCTACGTATATTCATGATACGAGTCGACAGACGCATTGTTTTTTTTTACGCAAGAACGTAAGCGATACTTACACAGATATGAAATGAAAATAGCCTGTATGGAGTGCAGTGATCCATGGTGTTATCGAAGGAAGAAAAATAAAGTATTCATCGAATAACAGTGAGTGTCTATTATACGTAGCTCTATGTGTATATCTTGTTCTCTGAAGAGTGAGCGAGCACACGTATAATGTTTAAAATTGAAACATCGAGAGGTCTGTGAAGGCTTCTCCGTTAGTCGTCGTCATTCGTGCAAGCAGACACATCTCTGTAAATCAACACGTCAGCTACTCAACGAACTACACTGATTTCAAGAGCTCGCGTTCAAAGAATATAATTTATAATCGGGAAGAAGAAAAACTTGGTGAAAGAAATGGCCAAATATTTCGCTTATGTTCTATTATTTCTCGTTGTTGTAAATGTGACTGGAGTTGTATGTTCACCGAATTATTGGGCCGAGAGAGAGGCTATTCTGAAAGCTGAAGACTCCGTCAATCTTGGAAGTCATCTTCCTTTTGAAGCCGGGGAACTTGTCGTAAATCAAATATTGAAAGCCGCCAAAGAGGAGGAATTTGAACAGGGTTTGCATTTTTTATACGATTTATTATTGTCTTTTTGTTTATTCTTTATATTTATCTTTGTTGCAGTTTTTAAAATGGGTATTATTTATATAAGATATATCTTTAAAGCAATGTGAGGCCAGCGACTATTGTAATGAGTTGATTGGATAAGGATAACTAAATGTTTCTATTTATTTCTAGTCGATAGAGATCAATATGTATGCTCATTTATGAAAAATATTATTTCTAATTATTCTGATTAATCTAACGATAAAAGTTGAATTCATCGACACAATTTTTCATAATTTAGTTATAAATTCATCAATAAATAAATTTTCAATCCATGAATTATTTTTCAATTTGAGCCCATTTAGTTTTTTGATATATTTGTCAGTTCTATTCCATTCGATTTATTGCTGACTGTTTTAACTATCTGGTTGCTTATGCATAAAAATGAAAAAAAATATTTACACAGTTGTTTGGGACACTTGAATTTACAGTTTTGTCTAGTTCTAGATCCGTTTTTATAAGACTATACGATCTTCTGATTATGATTCTGTATCCTGCGTGCTTCAAAAATACGTGTCTATAATTTTGCGCGTATCTGCATTCATGTTGACGCCCTCTGCTATTATGTAAACAAATATGCGTATATAGGAATGTGCCTGCAATCTATCCTGAAACACTATTTGTCATACTCGCTTACCAAGTATTTATAGAGTTACCAACATTTTTGTTCTTTTATAAAATATTTTTCCCTGTTAATACGAGTTTTTTTTTCATTTTCGTAGATTGGCAATATAAGAAAGATTGATCTACCATGCGCATCTACAACCATCGCAAATGTTTACAGCTTGTGTTTAATGAACTAAACAAATCCTTCAGCTCGAATGATTATGACACGAATTATCATAACAGAATCGTTAACATAACAGGAGCATAAGTGTGATTCATCTTATTGAATTGACGTTGCCACGATTCCTTTGAAATTAGTTAATAAGAGTTCTGTGGCCAAGAAATTGCCATTTTTCATATAAATTTTATGTTTGTGTATTTTTTGTAATTAAAATTTTATAATTCAACTGTTAACGAATTTCTAATTTTAAGAGTAAACTTATACACGCTATATTAACAATACGGTTTGTATTCCAGGTCGTTCCAATGCGTCGGCATTTGCCCCGGGTAAAAACTTCCTCGATGCCAAAAGTGATATCGAAAAATCGGAGGTCTTCCATATGATCCAAAGGATGCCAAAAGGAGCAGTTCTGCACTCACACGACTCGGCAATAGTTTCTGAAGAATTCGTCTTCAACAATATTACGTATCGCGATAATCTTTATGCATGTGAGGCTGGTGCGAAAAAAGGAGAAAAACTGGCTCTGCGTTTTTTTGCTACTCCAAATAACGAGTGCGATTGGAAGCTTTTGAGTACACTACGAAGTGATCCAAAAAATCAAAAATCAATCGACGATAGAATACGTCGTCAATTGTCCATGTACGATGAAAAAATTTCGAAAACCGGTTACGAGAATGGAGATGTAGCTTGGCAAAAATTTATGTCGATTTTTCTATTTATAACTCCATTCTTGACATACAAACCGGTGTACGAGGATCATTTTTATCAAGGATTGCAAGAATTGTATGACGACAATGTAATGTATTTGGAATTACGCTCTACATTGCCGACGCTTTATGAACTAAACGGCACAGAATACGGCCCGATCGACGTTGCTCGTATTTACAAAGAAGTTACTGATCGCTTTGTGAAAGATCATCCAAAGTTCGTCGGTGTCAAGCTTATATATGCTCCGATAAAAACTGCGGACTCTGTCGAATTCGAAAAATTTTTGGGTATAGCGACCCAGTTGAAACTCGCATTACCCGATTTTTTTGCTGGTTTCGATCTCGTTGGAGAGGAGGACAGTTCGTCACTGCTATCTAGTTGGGCCAATCGTCTTATCGATACCATTGCTGGGAGTGTGCCATTTTTCTTTCATGCTGGTGAAACGAATTGGAGTGGTCTTGGGCCCGATAGCAACTTGATCGATGCTGTTTTACTGAATTCTAAGAGAATAGGTCACGGGTAAATAAAGTTTTATTATTGACGTGTTAACTTAAAAATTGAAAATTATAAACTAATTATTATTGTCGCTCGCTGTAATATTGTCATGCAATTTCTAAAATAAGTTCTTAAATAGTTCACTCAAAGTGAAAACTTGAAATGTATGTGAAAAGTTAAATTTTGTTTTCAGATACGCTTTAACGAAGCATCCAGAAGTCCTGAAACTTGTGAAAAAAAAGCAAATAGCTATTGAAATTTGTCCTATATCGAATCAAGTATTGGCACTCGTAAAGGATATGAGAAATCATCCAGCGAATAGCCTCTTCATAGATAATGTTCCAGTGGTAATATCCAACGACGATCCAGGCCTTTGGGGTGCAAAAGCACTTTCTTATGATTTTTACGAAGCATTCATGGGAATGATGCCATATAGAGCGGATCTTCGTGCCATTAAACAATTGGCCATAAACTCGTTGCAATACAGTAGCTTGAATGAGACCGAGAGGGAGCGAGCCATGTCTCTTTGGCGGGATCAATGGACTTCATTCTTGGATTATTATGCAGCAGGCAGCTCAATACAAAGTACTATAATGAAATAAACTTTTTTAATATCAGTCGTAAAATGTTGAAATCTTGGCGAAAATGAACTATTAATAGAGTGAAATGTACACAGCAGATATTGCGTTTAACAATATATAAGATGAGTCGTATAATTACAAAATTATTCTTTGTTTTACCGTCTCGGTTGTTCGTTTTTTCTCGATTTGATTCCAACTCGCCCGAGCGTAAGATCGATGTAGAGAGTAAACTGATTATTATTCTCTTTTAAATCGGTGAACAATGATGCCACTTGGTCTCCCCAATCGACTCCAGTTTCCTTTTCAATAGAATTACTGTTTTTCGTGAAATTCTTATCCTCGACACTCCTTAGAGACGATGCCAAATAGTGCTTCACGCCGGAATTCTTCTTCGACGTTTTTCTATCAATAGAATTTTGTTCATTTTTCTCTGCGATTATAGTTCGAGATTTTCGATCTCGTGGATTTATAATCGACGTCCCATTTCTACTTTTCGAGGAAGTTGAGTCATTTTTCATTCTCCATTTAATACTCTCTCGCAATTTATTAATCATAGCTCGACGATGAATTTTGTCAAGAAATCGAATAGGAAGTTTCTGCGTCGTATCCAATTTCTCATTCGATTTATTCATCCGTTTGAAACTTTGATTTCCGACTGTTGAAAAATTAACAGTCTTTTTTCGTTCATTGTCGTAGAAGTTGGAAACTATTTGTTCATTTTTGGGATTCATATTTTTCTCATTACCCAAAAATCGAAAACGCAATTCGACCGTTTGTGGCTTCTTCCCAGTTTCCCCCGAATAGATCGACTGTCGAGAAGTTCTGGCGAAATATTTTTCAGGTTTTATTATCATACTCAGACTCACGGTAGACGGTTCGTCCTTCAAACTTTCAAGATTTTTCTCGATTTCTTCTCGCGTTCGATCTTTATCGCTACTACGACCATTTCTAGAAAGAATCTCAAAGTTTTCTGTTGTTTCAGAATTTTTGTTCTCGAGATTCTTCAAGGCTGAAGGGTTTGACAAACTTTGCCGAAATTTTCGCAAATGTGATAATTCCAGAGCTTTTCCGAGACGATGAGCTGGCGACCAAATCGGCTGAAGAACATAATCTTCACTAGAACTTATTCTTCCGTTCTCACCGTCTTCGGTATCGCCTTCAATTAATTCTGCATTTGTTTCATTAGAAGAATGATTAAATTCTTCACTTTCGAGCTTGTTTCCCTTGTCGATATTTGTTTGCAATTCGACGTTTTGATTTTCAGCTTTTTCACGAGTGTTGGAACCTCTTGGTATTTCAAAACTTGAATTATCTAATTTTATATCTCTGAATTTTTCACTGCTCGTTTCACGATCATTGACTTGCGACGATCGACTCGAGTCCCGAAAATATTGAGAAAGCTGACTCGAGCCACTATTTGTGTTAAAATTTTGGTTTTTGTGCTCATCCATGAACCCTTTCGATAAAGTACCTTTTGGTAAATATTCGCCATTTAAAATTGATGATGTTTGGGTGGCGTTGTTTATCAGGTTCGTTGGTTGTTGTCTCAGTGGATTTAAATCCGGTCGAAATATAATTTTGGGATGTAATTGAGGTCTTACAGGTTGGTATGCGTAAATTTGAGAAAGTCTAGCCGATGGAATTACAATTGGAGCGACGATTGTACGTGAATTATCATTATTGCTTGTATATTTCGGTCGATACCAATTTTCCATGGCTTGATTATTGTTGAATCGATTAACATCCTGTCGTTGATTCATCGAGGTTCTCGAAATTAGCTCAGCCTCTTGCAAAAAATGATTTCTCGATTTTCCCAACATTGTTCTGTTGTAAACTGGTGCACTTTCAGATTGACCATTTTCCGAATGTAATTTTGTTTCTAATAAATTCAATTCAACTGCTCGTTGTAAAGGACTTTGTTCGGTTGCATCATTTTTTATGGAATTGATTTTGTAACCATCGACGATTTGACGATTCATTAAACGAATTTCCTTCGATGGTACTTTGTACAAACTGTTGGGAGAAATTAGTCGAGTTTCCATTAGCTTTGAAGAATCATTTGCTAAATTTGTTTCCGTCGTCGTTTCGTTCATTTTCCTCATTCTTTGCCTCCACACATGTTGAACCGATGGGTGATTTGTAAATTTATTTTGGCGTTCTTTTAAACCCGATTTAGACACATCTTTTCGCCAATTTTTAATGTTTTTATATCTGGTAGGGCTGTCGGTGCCAACGCGAACTTTCATGACATCACCGTTCACATTTATGTTCATTCGACCAAGAATCCTTGACATTTGATCCAACAAATATCTCCAAGTGTCCTTCCAATCATCTTTTCTATAACTCGAACCATCCGTTCGAACAACTCTCTTCGCAAACGTCTCGAGGTACTTTCTCAATAATCTCTGATCCATGTCAATCTTGACTTCTTTAATCAATTTGGAAATTTGGATATCCGGAAATGGTATTATTTTCGAACGCTCTTTTTTCAAACGACTTTTCGAATCTTCGCTAAACGATCTCGTCGTTCTTATCGGAGCTGGGTAATTGCGTGGTGACACGACTTGACTCTCGTCGAAATGGAAAGTTTCTGAGTTTGTCAAGTTTCTTCGTGGCCAAGAAACGCTCAATCTTTCGTGCTCCTCGCTCCAACCATTGTCTACATTTTTTTTCACATTCCGACGTGAAAATATTGGAGTTAAATTATCATAATCGCCTCGTGGATGAAGTCTCCGAGTAAATTTGGCATAGTCGGCATTCGAATTTGCATATCTGTGCCCGTTTCTACGGAAATCATTGTTTCTGCTCATCGGAAATTGTTCACGATATCTTCCAGCGTTTTGACCCCGAAATTTTACATTCTGATTGTTCAATCTTCCAGCAGTGACCCTAGACTCATGGTTCTTTGAATACTGTTCGGCATCGTCCCGTCCCATTGTTTCCGATATTGGCCCACCGTTCGAGACGATATTACCAAATTTATTTTTAAAATAACGCCCTATTTGCATAAGAGAATTTGGGTCGTTTGGTCTTATCGAGGGTAAATCGGAAATCGAGAGAGGAATCTTTTTATCAATATTTTTGTTTTGCAAAGATCCATGACCATACGGTCCTCCAGTTCCATGTTGATTAAACCTTCTTGTATCGGAGTTCTTATTGGACGAGAAATTAGAAAATTCGTCCATCGTCCTTCTACCAGCAAAATAGAATTGATGAAATGCTCCATGTTCCTTGTCTCTCTGAGAATTTCTACCGAAATTTGCGCCATCGTAGAGACCCACGACCATCGGTCCTTCGAACGCGTAGTAAGGACGAAGCGTCCAACTTTGAAAATCTGTTTGGTTTTTCACAGAATGTTCTATCGTGCTATTTTTCCGCCCAATGTTAATCTTAATTGGCAATCCGGTCGTTTCTTCTATTATCGTTGATTTTGCAACATCATCGTTAGATTCAATTTGTTTCTTCGCCACTCCTTCTTTCAACATATTTATCAATACTTCTTGCAAATGTTTCGACATGTCATGAGCGATAGGCATTGTCGGAACATCTACGTTTTTTGGTCGATTGGGCTTCAATGGTTTGAGTTTTTGAGCGCTTCTTACAGTCGTGTAACTCCTCCTTATACTCGAAGTTGACGTTTGCTTAATTTTTTTCTTACTTTGAAAGTTTTCGTCACCCGACGCTTCGTAATTCTCGCCGTATTCATCCAATTCCGAATTCAATTCGTCATAATTTTCATTTTTCATTTTTTCTTTGATTTTGCTCTTCTTTGCCTCATAATTATCGTAATAATCGTCGTCGATGAGATCGTACGGCGTCGTACTTTCTAGCGTAAAACGTAATTTTTGTTTCATTCTTGGTAACGGAGTCGTAATGAGTTGTAACGAATGTGGTGGAAAATTTTCAATCTTTGATTTTGATTCGACGTTCAATGTTTTCAGTCCTATTATATTTTTGGAATCGTCAAACAAAATATTCGAAATTGTCGTCCTTTTCTCAGCATTCGAAGAAACATTTGGATCCAAATTTTTGGTTGTTGCGAACGGAGCGATTTTGGTTACGTTGGAATTTAAATCTCTCGTCGTTTTCACAGAATATTTTCTGGTTCTTTCTTTTTGCGAGTTCGACGAAGATGATGAACCTTCTGGTAAAATCGATGTGAAAGTTCGTTCAATTTTTGTTAAATTTAGATCTTTTGTATCCATGGTAATTAGTTTTGGATTCGACATTTTTGGAGTTGATATTTTTGAAATTTTTGGCACGTTTAGATTCAAGGTTTTCCCGGATTCGACATATCCATCAACGTTGGATGTAACTGACGAAAAATTGGAGGATCTCGAGGAGCCTTGCAATGCTTTGCGAGAATCGTGTGTAGATTTTTTCACTGTAGCGGACATCATGGGCGACGAGTGAATAGGTGGAGAGATCGTTGATTTTACAACGTACGACGGGCTTATTAAGAGTTGTTTGATTTTTTTCGTTTTTTTGTTCTCAGAATGTAATTGAGAGTTTGTCGTTGTTTCCAAAGCACTTACAACTTTGATTCCGAATTGAGGTAAGGTTGGAAGTATGATGTGTGAAAATGGCTTGAGATATTTCCTTAATTGAGAATCAGGAGTTGAATTTTTCGATGGAATACTTTTGCCGGGTTTCCAATGATGGAGTTTGTCAATGTGATGACGATGATGGCGAGTTGTAGCCGTTGTAATTGTTGCATAATTATCGATAGGAGACGTTCCAGTTGCTTTGGACCACTGCAGGGTTTCTGTATTTTCGTACAAACTCGATAAATTCAGGAACTCTTGTAATTCGGCGCTATTGTCACTAGTATTTTTCGTTTCTTCAGTGACTGTAGAACTAGTGTGAGAAACGCAATCACTGATATCTGCATAGAGGAAGAAACAAAAAAATCCGTACAAGATAATTCTATCAACAATATTCAATATGTAAATATTTGTTTAGCATTGTTTTTTTCTATTATTTGTCTACCTGGCTCATGAAGATTTGAAATCGCAAAAAAAAAATCGAATGGATTAAACGATGATCATAGAACAAAGTATTATCAAATGCTTACGAGGTTGACAAATGTAGGGCTGTTTTTCGCGACAAGAAAATCCATAGACAAGAGGTGAACGAAAATTTTCTCTGTCGAGATTTAAACAATCTGTCTCATTGACAAAGTTATTATCATTCGGACACCATGGTACAAAAGTATTGCCAAAATCTCGTATAGGCTCGCCATTAACTTCCCATAGCCATTTACCATTTTTCCTCGATCGACGACCACCAATCCAGATATGACGCAATTCTGTTTGTGTTAATTTATTGTTATTATCCCTATTATACATAATAAACAATATTGCTAATAATAATAGCGACGAAAACAATACCTCCTCTATTATCTGCCATCAAATTCATCATATGAGTGATCGTTCTTTGTGAATCCAAAACGACCAGCGAAGCATTCACGGTTTCACAAGATCGTTTTGCTTCCATCCATTGCAGTGGATAGAAACCAATCCAATAAGGACAATTGTCGACAATTACCTTAATGGGTTTTCTGCTCAAACGTTTCTTTGGTGCTATACAAAAAATAAAAGATAATGATTTACGAAAAAAATTCCATTTTCTCATAAAATGATATTGCTTACAGAATGTCTTAATTGAAAATAGTGAAATCTTACGTTTCTGACAGAGTACATCACGTTTACGATCGCATGTTGTCTCCACGTAAACCGGTGTCTCGCATAAATGTCTATCTAATAACAAACATCCACCAAAAGATTCGCTCAAGTTGTTTCGCCACATCTCGTTGTTATTAATCTTTTCGCCCGAGGCGAGCCAACGCCATGTATCAGCATCATTTTTTCTAGTGTATCCGCCGATCCAAGCACTTTCGATTCCTTCTATGATAAAGAACAACACAAACTTAGATTCAGACTGCAAGAATCATTGAATAAACAATGATTCGCTTCAATTGTAAATTTATAATTGTAGGCCTGTTAAAATACTAATCGTCTAAACAAACAAAACTATTCAACTAGTTTTAGAATATTAAATAATTGTCACGACAATTTAGCTATTTTCGTTAGATTTGCAAAAATGTTATTTTAATGCAACTACGATTAAAAAATACCATTATTTCAACATTTCAAGACCGTGAGGGGATGTACGCGGTAGGTAAAGAAGTGATCGAATCGATCGGTATAAAGAAAGTTGACACTGACATGAGAAATATCTCTACCTGACCTCACCGATTTGAGCCATCTTTTGCAGGCTTGAAGGCCGTCACTAAGACTACACCAGGTAGAAATATTAAGACCCGCTTCTCAAGCGATAGCGAGAAACTCGCCATCGAAATATTCCATTGAATCATGTACTCAGTACGTTATTACATTTTGCTGGCGTAGCGGTAAGCGCTCCGCCTCGTATGCGCGAGGTCTTTGGATCGAATCTCACTGTTGTAATTTTTTTTTTTCTTAAAATAAATATATCAGAATTGTGCATATTATTAATTTTTAATTATTCATTTCAATCGAGAATTTTTTCAGAGACGAATGTCTCTA
>JAPYZU010000602.1:0-11209 GCA_030523005.1 Tryphoninae sp. B BG-2022a
GAAAAACACATTATAGCCTACAGTGACATATGCAGCACGCAAAATAGCAGCATTAAAATAGCTTTAATGTGGTTAAAAATTGTCCAAATTTTAGAAAATATTGTGGAAATCATAGATCACAAATTTTTAATATCAGGACATTCATTTTTACCAAATGACAGAGATTTTGGCGTCGTAGAAATGTCATTAAATAAAAATAATTTAGTGTTCGTTCCCCCAAAGAATATTACAGGTTTATTAAAAAGTGTCGAAAAGGTAATAATTTTATTGTAAATGAAATGAGACACGAAAATTTTGTATCAAGCAAATTATTAGAAGACGCAATTTTTAAAAGGGTAAAGAATTCCGATGAAGACTCAATAATCTGGTTAAAAATATGTTGGATGCGTTTTGTGAGAAATGAACTGTTCAAGGACATAATGGACCTATTACGTTATATACTTAAGCAGTATGACTCGTTAGTATCCTATACGTATATTTTTTAATTCATTGAAACGCAAACCCTTGACTATCTCGATTTGAAGATAAATGAACTTAGAATAAAGCGAAAGGAGCCGTCTGATTTCGATACTAAAGTATCATGATAAAAATTCATCTTTACTTGTTTCGCGGCTTTCAACTACCTTTTCGTCTATTAAGCTATTTATCGCTTCCTGGTAATCAGTCATATGAGCAGAAGAAATCTGAAGTCGATGGACCTGATGTTGATAAGCCATCCTAATAAAATCAAGTCTGTAACCCTTAATACAACTGAGGACAAAATTGTCATTTGTAATCTGACGTCAAGTATCAAGAAAATCAATCTTCCAGTAAATACTCTCTCATTTATCTCCTTGTTTGTCTCTGTGTCTGCGATTTTGCTCTGTTGTTGTAGACCTGTTGTTTGCCTTTGAATGATAATTTTTGTCCACCCTGCACGCCGGCACGAGAATTGCCCACGAAGCTGGAAATTTCCGTGCGGGCTTTGTAAGTTTATATAACTGCCTGCGGTTCGACGCGCTCTATTACTGCTTTTCGAAACATCAGAATTTTTAAAACTACGACCTATCCTTTTTAACGTTTTTGTCACTTCGTTAAGCTCTGGTACAGCGAAGCCTTCTTTTCTCGTATATCGTTCAAACAATGTTTCCTATTTCTCTTTGTATATACCCTTTTCGATCCAATATTTTCATCGAGTAGCTATCGAAGAATGTAATTCGAAGTTCAATGCCTTTGAAGTGTTAGAATCCTCGCCCAATACTTTAAGAATCTCCTCGTCCAGTTCTTTTTCTTTCTCGGCCCGCTTCTGTGACTGCACGGGGAGCATTTAATCCTTGCTTACGATAACATCTACATAGGGAACCTCCTCCCCTTTAGAAGGCCCTATATTCTCCATGTCTTCGTCTCCATCGGCATCAATGCATATATCTATATGGAAGGCAAACAAACAAACAGATCGAAAACATTGGTATGTAGTCTGTTTCAGATAACTGCCTCATCTTTTGTAAGAGCTCAATTCAAAATTATAAGTATAGCCAGAAAACAAATTTACATGGAAGGACAGGTCCCGTGTTAACTTTTGGCACGGAAAACGTAGTTCCAGTTATGAGCTGTAGAGCGCGCAGCGATGTATGGGTGTACCGCACACACTCGACGCATCAGCTGACCCCCACTCTCATGCTATCTCGCTTGCACTTACGCGTGCCTGCATCGGCGGCACGCTCGAAAGCGAAGAGGGAAATTACATGCTAGGAGTTCATGGATCGAATCCTAGTGTTGGAGTTTTCTTTTTTAATAGATTTTATTTTTCATTGAAGTTCAATATTCACAATATTGACTCCTACTTTTTGCAAAAATGACTATTTTTTTTTAATCGAAAGAGAAATACGTTCTGTAAAAAAATGTGTGCATATTGTCTCGCCATCATAACTGTATGACATGTAAAAAATTATATTCAGGTACGGAATAAAATAATAAACTTATCTAACAGAACATTTTGTCTTTTGAGTCTATAATTTATTTTTACTTTCTGACAAAAAAGGAAACAAAAATTTTCACGCTGGAAAATCGATCAGTTAACCATATACATTGCTGTGTCTGCATGCTCGCCGGGTGACCACTTTACAATCTTAAGTTAGAATGAATCATTTATCTAACCCATCATCAGGGAGGCTTAATATCTTAAATGGTCAATTTACAACAACATCGTTTAACTTTCTAGAAACAAAAGCATCTTTATTATCTGTGATGAATAAAATCTATTTTCACCATTATACATGCTCTACAAATAAAGGAACCAACATCTTATATCGTGACCCCAAGTACCCCAACCTCGGGGTACACAGCTCGTGGGCGCGAGCGAGAGCAATACAGTACCCCAAGCATGGCTGAATGCATGGGTGCGAGAAAGCGCGTGCTATGACCCCAGCGTCAGTGTGTGTGCACACAAATATTAAACAGCGCCCCGGTGGCTGGGATGAGCACTAAGCGGACCCCAGCCAAGTGCGCCCATAAGACCTGTCCATCCATGCAAATCTATGTTCTCTGGTATAGCTGTTTCGTCTCGCGTACGAACTTAGGTAACCTCTAGTCTGACCTGTCATGTCTCTCATATATGCGCATCAGCTATATTGCGCCGAACTTGTCTCACCCACAAGCTCGTCGGGTTCATAATACGACCTGTTTTCCCTCCCGTGCATACTCGTGGTAAAAACAGTTTCTGTTTTCATATCCTGAATGTTTAAACCTACCATCAAATCCAATTTTCTCTCCATCCTCTGAGCCGCCATAGCTAACCTCCCGGTCCAACCCTTCGCTACCCGAAGCCTCGATCGGTGAATCTGCTAATTCTACGACCTCAGTCTCCATCTGCCTAATCTTTTTCTCAATACCCTCAATGATATATTGCTTTTTTTAGCATATAAATGTATGCCTAACAAAATTCGAAACCACACTCTAACACGATATTGCCTCCGGCGCACAATGAAATAATACGAGGTAGCGGCCGACGTGACGATACAAGCGAGTCTGGTAACCGCTGCGCTTCTTTTTTGTTTTTTTTTCACTCTAAACATTGTGGTCATCTGCCTGACTCGAGAGTCACTACATACTTGCAATCTCGAGAATGAAGCGGGAAATGTAATCCATTTGACAGCGAATGTCGGCCAATTAAGCATGACACTAAAACGGGAAGCGATTGATAGATCCATACCACAACTAAAAACATTACAAACTTCAAAAACGGACGACCAATAAGAAACAAAACTGGAAACCGTTAGAGTACGTACAACGATACACAAACTTTCGTAAAATAACAGCAACAACACACGAAGTGATTAAAGAAATTTTTTGATATTACATGTATTATATGTGCTATATTAGTAAGAAAAATACACCAATGTCAATTATATAAACTTCACGATTAAAAACAGAATAAGTTGAGATGCTAACGCATACAAGTCAATTGCTGTTTTATTAATCAAAAACAAGTTGTTAATTATCCCACTGAATTTTTGCATTCGCAAAATTTTCCAGACATACCGCCGCACGTTGTAATATTGAAAATTGCCGGGCCTATAATACTTCTACAAAACGTCAATCTACCACGACTTTGCAACGGTACCACGGCCCCAGGCAAAAATATGATGAACAATATCAACGCGACTACAATTTAAAATCCAAAATTGATAGGAGAAGATGAACTGTTATCACGTATCCCAATAATACCAACAGATATGCCATTCGATTTCGAACGTTGCAGTTTTCCGTGCAACTCGCATTTACAATTACCATCAACAAAGCAGAGGGACAATCACTGTAAGTATGTAGATTAAATTTGTAAAAACCATGCTTCATACGCGGACAGCTATATGTGACCTGCTCACACGCATATGAAAATCGTCGGATTTATTCGTACACGCAACAAACAAAAAATATATTATATTCAAGATGACTTGAATAAACATAATTAAAAAAAAAGAAAATTTCTTTCATTTCCACTTTCTTTAAACTAAATTATTACATAAAAAAAAGGCATTGCAGCGCAGGCCAGGTACCACATACGTAAAAAAAAAATATCTTCCTACGACCGTTATTAAGGAAGTTACCGAAACAGTTAACTTGGTCGGGCGAGGAATGCCGTGGCGGGAGAAGCGTTATTGCCACCACGCCGCGGGGCTGTACCGGCGACATTGTTATTTACAATATTGCACAAGCGCCCTCGACTTGTTGCTTGTTATGCATAAAGGTGTTAAGAATACTCGCAAATTTGAAAAACGCGAAGATGTTGATAACAACAATAATAAACTGAAGAGCCATAACAACATCTACGAGTCTATCTCTATTTGCAATAAAGATGTTGAGTTACTTTTTTTTTAAAAATCCACGTTTTACAAATACCTCCAATAATCCATAAGAATATTTAAAGAAGCCTCAACGTTTACGTACATATTTGCATTTGTTTAGAAACAACCATTTTAAATTATTAAAAATATCCCTTTTCTTTTTTAATTACATTTTTCCGTTGAATCTTGAATGTGCGTGCCATAATAGCAATCACATATTTTCCATTTTCCTATGTGACCGTCGTGTCTGTGAGATTTACGGGCATTGATTATTGCTGGTCAACTAACCAGTAATTATTATTGGTTAACTGACCAGCAATTATTATTGGTTAACTAACCAGTAATTATTATAGCGTCTAGTAAAATTGATCCCCAAAAGATATCTGCAAATTGTACCGAGCCATGTCATATACATGAGTTGACTTGCAGGGGGAGTATTTCAGTGGTGGAACCAACTTCGGGATGTCCTTTCAGGATAGCAGAGAGTTCACTCCCATATATCGCCCCCAGTAACCGTTCATCCTCGAGGGCCTACATTTTTGAGAATCGAGCAAACAAAATTTGTGCGACAATTTTTGATCCTCGAAACTCAGAAGAATTTTTGAAGTGGCGTGATAGCCTAGCCGTTAAGGTTTTTGGCTAGTACACTGTTGGTTTCGGCTTCGAGTCCTGCCATCAGTATCTTGTTTCAATTTAAATGCTTATAAACCTAATTTGCATTTATTTACTTTAATTTAAATCCAACTTTTGTATACATTGCGTTTAGAATTCTGGTCTACGTGATTGTAATCACGTTTCGCAAAATTTTGTATACCCAATTTTAGTTCTTATATTCCTCATCTAGTTTGTAATTATTGCTCATTTTCAAAAATTCTTTTTATTCACTTCTATCATTGTTAATATGAGAAAATAAACAAACTATCCCTCTGTCGATTGAATGAAAATACGAAACCTTATATTAACATTATGCGGGAAAGTGGAAGTCATTTATTTATCGTGATAAGCTTTAAATTTTACAAAAACTTTGTTTGCATAGCAATGCGAAAAAAAAAACTGAATATTAGTTGCAAACCAAAATTGAAACGAATTAGTAATAAAGTGAATGAATAAGTAATAAAGTAATGAATTAGTAATAGAGTAGTAGTAAACTAGATGAAGAATATAAGAACAAAAAATGGATATACATAATTTTTGAAATGGTGATTACAATCACGCGAGCAAGAATTCTAAAGGTAATATAAAAACGTTGGATTTAAATTTAAATAAATAAATAGAAATAACGTACACAAACATGTAGATTTAACCCTTTGAGCTCTAAGAGCGCATATATGCCTAAGCCTATGCGCCTGTGGACCACATAAGCTTGAAAGTACTCAGGTCTCAAAGGGTTAAACAAAAAAAAGTACCAGTAGCAGGGCTCGAACCCACAACCAGCACGGTACTAGCCGAAGACGTTACCGCAGTTATTGCACTGCTTCGAGAATTCTTCTCATTGTCGAGGTTGAAAAATGATCACACAAATGCTGTTTGGTCGATTTCTGAAAAACGAGGTTCCACCAAGATGAACGGTGGCAGCACGTGACACTTATGACAGAACCCTACACTACTCTGAAAGAACGTCCCGAAGTCAATTGCACCACTAAAAGCCTCCCTTTATTAGATTAGATTAACCAACCAGTAATAACTTATGTGTACGGCATAGCGAGACAAAATTTACAGATCTTTTGGTTATAGATTCTTCTACGAGCTATATGAGTTTCAGACCACTCAGTTCATTAATAGGTCGAGTACATGGGAGCCAAAGAAATTGTTTTCTTTTTGTTCACCGACGATTTGCACTTCAACTAATAACCCTACGTAATTTGTGTATAGAACTCGTTTTATAGACAATCATACGACGTGCTACTTTTGTTGGGTTCTTTTTTTGATAAATCCAATTCGAAAAAAATATTTCGTTGAAAAACCGGTTTTTTTTTAATTTGTAAGAATCACTGGCGGTCACAAAACACTACGCTTTCTTGATGAACTTTTTCAAGTCGTATTCTCATGTATATTACCAACTAGACTATATGTACATGCACATTGCGCTTCGGAGTGCACTTGTATGCACAATGCGCTTGAAAATCCAAAAGGCTACATCGCGAGAATAGCCAGTCCCCGACCATTCTGCATCTTCGCACCCAACTCGAAGAACAAACGACCTTCTCATTTGCTGGGTTTTTCATGTCATGGGATTAAAATTTAAAAAAACACTATGAAAGCTGCTTTGGCTATACCTGCCTACACAAAACGGTTAAGGAATAAAATGATTTTTTATTAACTATAGGGTCTATATCTAGTATATACTAGTCTATATTTTATACTATTTCATGAACATTTAAAAATTGAAAAATACACATTTTTTATTTATTTGCTACATTCGTTCAAATGTTGACCGCCATCCCTCCATAGGAAAATAAATCTCCAATCAAACCCAAAACATTGGTTCGATTCGATCTAAATTTAAAGGTTTCACAAAATGATGAAAATATGTAAAGAAAAATCTAGATGTATTGAAAATTCTAGCATTTTTGGATAATATTAACATGTTAATAAATATATAATAATGATGAATTCCGAATAATAACTTGAAAAATAAAAATAACAAGTTCACTGACTAATGTTTTTATTCCTATAAGTATTCATTCATAGATCATTCTAATGCGGCTGAATTTTTTTGAAGTAATCATTGCATTTTCAATACTATTTTTGAGTATTTCACAACATCATTCATCAAAATGGTTATTCAGTGATCTTATAATTTTCTAACTCTAATATGAAACCTTTCTCTTAAAACATGTGTGATATGCTTGATATGTCTATAATTCCTTGACTTTTCAAATACCGGACGATTCTGGAACAAATGGAATTGAAAGCATACCCAAAATAAGTAAAATAATATAAGCACACTTCTACCTTTATGCAAGGTGGCAGTCTAATACAACAATAAGGTTGGTATTAGAATTACAAAATGTACACTTTATAGCTCGTAGAATCTTCAAATGGATAACCTTTTTAGTACTGAAATTCTGATAAAATTTAAACAGCATTCTGGTTACAGTCTACTTTACAGTTGTCATTGATTCTTATTAAGAATGTTTTAGTAGAGAGGTTTGCACAAACTTCGATTTGCACCTACTTTTACAGCCAAGATTTTTTCTTCAAGGAGCAGATACTGGATACAAAATGAACTCTGCCTATTTTTGTTTGTCACCTTCATATTCTATACCGTAACATTAAATCTATACTATTGTATTGCTCCAACTGAACTATGCAGTTCTCCTTCTATTGAAAAAACTATATGTTCTACTAGCTAACATGTTAATCTACAGGTCCGCAATCTCATATTTCGAATCCAAATTCAGCCAAAGGATGTCTCTTCCTCTTCCACCATTATTTATTTCTGACCTGTGTTAATACAGACAAGGTACAAATGGTACAGTTCGCCCACCAAAGATGAATGATAAAATAATCTAAAAAAAAACAAATTTAATTTCCTTTATTTGTATCAGTGCCAGAACTTGGCTAAACGCAGTGGAGGCAATTCAATAATATTTATAAATTATCGATTCCGTTTTTGCAATGTTTAATTACAAGTTTGCTTTGAAAATCATTTGTCAATTTTTAATCATGCTGATACGTATACAGAGTAAACTCTGCTTGGCCAAATCAAAATTGTGGCACGAAGTAAATAAGTTCAATTTTATCCCAATTGCATATATTATGAATGGAAATACAGTCAAACCTGGATGAGCGAGAGTTCAAGGGGCTGGAATCTTTTCTCGCTTATGGAGGTTTTTCATTTAACGGAGTTTCTCACTTATAAAGGTGCAGGAGCGGGGGTTCTCGCTTACAGAGGTGTACACAAAACAATTACATATATATTGTTA
This sequence comes from Tryphoninae sp. B BG-2022a, assembly GCA_030523005.1. Taxonomy (NCBI): domain Eukaryota; kingdom Metazoa; phylum Arthropoda; class Insecta; order Hymenoptera; family Ichneumonidae; species Tryphoninae sp. B BG-2022a. The sequence continues at coordinate 8,252 of JAPYZU010000602.1, forward strand.
TACTGATTATTAAGCCTCAGAGGCCTGAGTACTTTCAAGCTTATGTGGTATGCCGATGCATAGGCTGACGCATATATGCGTCCTTAGAACTCAAAGGGTTAATAAGTATACTACTGATACTTAAAGAAATACGTTAACTTTGTTTGTATTTCTGTTTTCGTATTTTATACGTATTTTTCAATTTCATAAATTTTATCGAAAACTGTTTTATTAACGACCGCCAAAAATTCAAAAAACCAATGGAGCATCTCCAGTGCATTTACAGTCTCTTGCCTCAGCCTACCCATGCCGAGCTTATAGCTGTCTTTCTGATTTGTTTGGTATTCCATGAAATTCGTACCAATTTCGTGGAAAACAAAACACATTATAGCATATAAAATGTAAATATGCTCGATTCTCGCTTATAGAAGTATAGAACTCATGTCAGTCTCAGTTATAGAAGTTCAGGCATGAAAAACGACTCTTTCATATAGAAGTTTCTGTTTCTCACTTAGAGGTTTTCAAGGGCTAAAATGACAGGACCTGGCAATTACTCTCACTTGAAGACTTTTTTGCTTATCCAGTTCTCGCTCACCCAGGTTTGACCGTATACATATCACATTCTGCTGCTACCTTGTTTGCACTCAACCATATACTGCATTGTTTATATGATCATAGATTTTGTCTTAAAATATCTTTTGACATTCTATAAATCCCGTCATAAAATGTAACTGGAACAGTGTAAAAGGTACATAACATCGACTTTCAAACAGTCTCAGTTTTTGGTCCTTCAAACACACAACTTTGTAAATACAAAGTGTAACCAGTCCAATCGCACAACAGTGAACTTCATAAACGCACGAATTCAATTAAACATTAAGCTCTTTTTTAAGAATTAAAAAATATCATGATTCATACTCTATCTTAAGGAATTCATATTGTCCAACGTCGTTATGAAAAAATCGTGGTCGGTTATTATGAAACCACTGATGGTTATTGTGAAACTCGTAATGTCAATGGATAAAGTAATTATCCCGACGAGACTCTCGGCTACCTAGCTTGAGAAACAAACGTAACACATCCAACCAAAAACAAAGTAACGAGTAAAATGGAGTACTCACACTTCGAGAATGCGGTCACCCTTGCGAACGCCCGCTTTTTCCGCCGCACCATGTGGCAAAACAGCACTAACATGTTGTAGAGGTGCGTACAATTCACCATTGATACTCCTTAATTGTCCACCTTCGCTGACCTGTCCACGTACGTTGAACCCAAATCCTGTTTCCGTCTTATATATCGTGACGCACCGCGGCCCTTGACCCATTGGATTTTGCATGTTTAAGGAATGCTGAGGTACACGTCCGTTATTAACCATTGTCACCGATATATTCCTACCGTCATCGCTATTTGGCGAACGCTGTACTTCTATTGTAGAGTCCGCCATCTTACTCTCCGGCCATCCATTGACATTTCTCGAGTGAAGGATCGATCAGAGATTAAAACGAAGACCTCCAGCACCCAGTGATATTTTGAAACCGGCTTCGCCGGAGCGCCGAGGCGACATCTAGGCGGTCAAATATAGAAGTAGTTTCACATTTGTATTGTTAGCTCTTGCGTCGAAGTGGCGCTAAGTAGTACGCGCCAAGTTCAAACGAAGGAACAGTGCAGATAATGAGCCCGTTAAGGAGGTAATGTGACAAATCTTCTTTACTGTCCGTGCAGACCACGTATTTTTTCAACGAATGCCATTTCGAAATGAATAAACGGAAGAGCTGAAATTTAAGAATGGTGTACAGTTGATATTCCCTCGTATGGTGAAGGTCACAAAATTTCAAAATTCCATAAAAAATTTACAGATTGCATTACCAGATGATAATTTTGGCTGCAGATTTGCGTTTATTGACGAATTAATGGCTCGAATCTGAAAAATGTGACATTCACCGAATAGGTGACGAAAAATCTGACACAATAAGTATCCGTACGTTGTCACGCGTGCTATATTACAAAAATGGTATTGGTTTGAAAATAACATGGGAAAGGTCGGTAATAGCAATTGGTATAGTAGAGCAGGTTTGTGTATGTAGTTCGCGCATATCCCGATTTCCCCTCGCGAAGTTACGAGCCCAATAGCCACGGAGACTATAGTAAAGGAGTTACGATTTGTCGTACATTTTGTCTCATTAACGCAGCTTATAATATTAATGAGTAATATTGCTATGCTTTTGTTCATATTATTTAGCATGTAGGAGCCATGTGCAGCAGAGCGGGAGATCGAGACTCCGAGGGAGACAATTTTTTTCTCAATATTACTCATGAGCTAAGTGTGCAAGAGCAAAAATAAAAAGATCATTTTTTTGCACCTCAATTTAAGTAATTTTTAAAAAACTGTATTTCGATTATAATATTGGTTTAGAAAAAACAAAACTGGATCCAATTGAATGAATTAAACGAGTTCTATTGTCACTTTGATTTGAATTGAACGTGACAATCACAATAAACGTGACAATCACAATGAATGGATAGCAATCGAGTAGGATCAGTAGAATCCCGATTTTGTTTAAATTGACGAGTTATATGTGCAAAACCGTGCACAGCTGTCCTGGCAATGCAGTCAACTTCACGTGGTTTGCAGCGCACTCTAGGACCGAACAGTTTTTAAATGATTAATAAAGCTCTATTAAATGATAAAAATAAAGCTCTAGCACACGATAAAAATCGATTAACAAACGTTAACAAACGATTAACAAACAATTGGGTATGAAGTTGGGCACGAAGTTCGAAATTATTAACAATCATTTTCGTGCAACTAACTTTGATACGAAATTCGTTTTTCGTATTAGTCAACGAATAAAGTAACAAACGCTAGATTTTATCTAATAAACGCTAACAAACGACTAATAATCAGTAAGCATAGAAAAAAATTGATATTTCAATGATCGCCGACTAGCTTACAGAGCTCATTTCACCGTGTACGAAGAG
>JAPYZU010000603.1:0-28800 GCA_030523005.1 Tryphoninae sp. B BG-2022a
CGGCATATAAAGTGCTTAAATTAATAAGCAAAAGTTGAAGAAGTTCAAAAATATGAAAATCAGAATTGTCCAATTTTTAGTGGTAAACGGTTAGAACCCAACTTCAGGTCGGTCTGTTGGACGTTACATGTCGTTTTTCTACGGAATTACTAACGATTAAACGAATATTGCTGACGATCAAATGACATCGAAGGACAATCAAACGACAGCAAAGAGAAAAATTTGAAAAAGTTGTAAGGAGAAGATAGCCCGTATGACAAAACAGCCATGTGTGCTATCTTTACGATCGACATTGAATCTCACATTTCTAAGGAACTATCAACGAGCAAACGCTTTTAATTAACGATCAAACAATCCGAAACGACAACCGATTGGCAAAAAAAATCTTTAAAAAGTCAAAGTTGCCTGGCCAACTTTACGGAGCTGTGTGACAAATAAAAAATAGTGGAACTCGTGTGTCACCCCCCTCCTTCGATAAATGTACAAATTCGTTCGTTCATTTCATACATAACGAGTAATGATACATCAGGCATCAGCGAGTTATATGTGTTGATATTGTCAACAACGGACAAAATTAACAATTCATCTTCCTTTGTTAACAAAGTGTGATATTGAATCGTTGAAAAAAAAAGTGAAACATGGACAGAATTGATATAGGATTTGCGGAAAGTTGTGAAAGTTGGAGGTTAGAAAGCAGATTCTTTCCGAGCAAAGTAGGTGGAAGACCAGCTTGGCTTAACCTCCAAAAACTCCCTACCTTTAATGATATACAGTGCGACATTTGTAAAGGGCCTTGTTCATTTCTGTGTCAAGTATATGCACCTTACGAAGACGAGCCTCAGGCTTTCCACAGGACTATATACATCTTTATTTGCCGGAATACAACATGCTGCAAAGAAAACCGCCATGAAAACTTGAAAGTTTTTAGGTGTCAACTGCCACGGGATAATCCGTTTTATCCATTTGAACCACCCGAAGAACGAGAAGATTGGAGATGTGATATACGTATGTATATTTTACAGTCGCGCTGTTACAGTTATGTTTCTTTGCTCGCTGATGATTCAGAGTGAAAAATAATAACCTAAAGAAACGTTCTTTTCAATTTTGATTAAGTATAAGCTAATTTCATCGATCAATATTAACCCTTTGAGACCTGAGTACTTTCAAGCTTATGTGGTCCGCACACGCATAGGCTGATGCATATATGCATCCTTAGAGCTCAAAGGGTTAACGTAATCGACTGTGGGAATAACTGTCATACCTGATCCAGCTACTCTGTTTTGTGTGGATATGGGTATCTTAAACAAAAACTTGTTGATCTTGGCAGTGATATCCCATTTGTACTCACGGATGGTTCTTTAGCTATCTCCATCTGTGTAACATATGTGGCCATCCAAAGACATTTATGGAAGTTTTAAAAACACCTTAACATCTTGATGAAATGCTATCGACTTATGGACCTATCAGAGTTTAATATTGTAGTGGGGGATAATTTTCTCATTGAATTTGCTTTTGATGACGTAGCTAGTGAAACTAAATTTTTTTAGCACACACTTTTTTACTGTGATTTTCTCACTCTTTCACTTCTTACTTTCGAATGGCTGCTTGATCCACATGTGTTGTTGCCATTGGCGCCATCTTCGATCTCCCCAAGTTCAAACTATTTCCATGCACTTGTTTCATTGTGCGCAATGAAAAATAATAAACCAAGTTACTTACCGGGAGCAGATGGAATGTTAATGTGTAGATTTTATGATTGTGTTTGTCGATTTGAAATGCATGAGTATGAACGTCAAAAAGTTGGATACATTTCATACATCGAACGATGTAAATATGCGCAAGGCCAAATTGTTTCTCGCTTTTTCGGTTTCGAAAAGAAAGTGGTATTTCACAATGCGAACACAACTCCTGACTTAAGCTCTCTTTGTCGACGATTAGTTGCATTTCAGCTTGCAAACTTATGTTTCTACTATTTACACATTTCCGTCGTTCGTTTCCTGCAATAAGTGCAACACATTTGTTTTTCTTTTCGTCGAACCAAACCTTCCTCGAGATTTACCAGTGCCAGCACGAATATTATGTTTTATTATCTTGCCTGACATTTTGATTGTAAAGAGGAGTTAGAATGAAGAGAGGAAACAAGTGAGATGTTGTCACATTTAAACTTGAAAGTACGATTAGAGTCATTACAATAATTGAATCAATAATTTCTTATATACTTCTAAACAAAATGTAAAAGATTTTATTCAGAACATTTTTATCAAACCGATCTTTTGATTCATACAATCATAAGTTAGACATGCTTATCTCAATGACAAGTCTGCAGCGATAAGACTATCTTAATGACCACTGCCGCCGATGAGTATTTCCATCCTGCCCATGCCCACACCGGCAATGAGTATTGTCGTCTTAGTGTCTCCTGAGCAACTTCTATTAAACTACTGCTAATTGGTTACATCTTGATAGATGGCTTTGAGAACTTCTTACACGTCTGCAGCAAGTGGAGGACCTTATCGTCTGATGCTTTTTTTTAAGTTTTTCTGCCAACGTACTCGCGTAACGTTTGTTAAACTTTGATCCTGAACCCCTATGAACAGAGTTGTACAGGCGATGCGTTTTCCCTGTATTCATTATGAACAGGAAATAAATTGAAAATGACGCACAGAGATGTTAGACTTTTGAATTTTCAAACACACCGGTTCTTTTAATATTGAAATAGCAGTAGAGTGTCGTCTCAGTGTATCTTTTCCCTCCAACAATATCGAGTAAAGATTTAATAGAAAACAATTAAGACTTATGTATAGTTGGAGACAAGCAGGTGTATGACATTTATAAAAGAAAGCAGCTGTTCAAGCGAATAAGGCCAGTCGATACGCCTGAAATGAACGACTCATGGTAGTACACGCACAATTTATCTGAGGGTAATTGAATATCGCTGAATTGAATGACGATACTAATTTTGGTACCACTCAACAGGAGCTTGTTAAAAAATCATTTTTAATGTAAAAAAACATTAAAAGGTGAAGTGCACATATCGTGCTGTAACCAGTACAGGAATCCATACGCCGGACAACCTGACTAATCTGAGCGCTCAAATGATAACAACTAAAATCGAAATTCTTAATAATAATAAGTTAAGGCGTGAAAATTCGGTCCTAACAGCATCTTTAAAAATAAAGGAGGAAGAAGCGAATAAATATTGCACTGACGGACTAAAACTTCGGAAATTAAAAAAGTAAAACAATATCAAATTCTTATATATCTCACATTTTTTTTAAATATATTGTTTTAATAACAGTTAATCTAACTTGCTAAAGATTTTTTTAAATTTATTGTATAAGTATCGAAAAATGATGCTTAAACATTGCCCCAATAAGACAAATTAGCTTATTTTTCGCAATCTCCCATAAGATTCCGTGTTAAATATCGCAACATTATACAATGAGTATCTCGATTATTTAGTCGATGAAGCCTGTTCAAATTTTGCACACATTGCTATATGACATAAAAGAAGCTTCAATTAGTTTTTATAACAAATCTTAAGGAACAAAATTCATGATTGTGTTTGTTATATAAGAAACAAACTTTATGTAGGATCAATTTGAATTTTTAGTATGTTGTTCTTTAGTCGACATTTATTGACGATTTTTTTAGTTTTGTTCAGAAAGACTTTATTGATAATTCTATGTATTAGAGGAAAAATTAGAATAGCTTTGGGTTTAATATACTCGTACTGTCGACAAAAATTGGTTCGAAAAATGTTTATTTTCTTTGCCTTCCTCAGGAACTATACGCTCGATTTTTACAGTTTTTGTTGTATGTGTACATTAAAGGGTTGCAAATATTGATGTCATTTTAAGTTAATTTTTGTATAATTTTGGTCACTTTTTGTACTTTCGAATATATTATTCTCGGATCTGTATCATTTTTTAAAAAAACAGTTCGATATATTTTTCATTCAGATGCACTTGAACGTCAAAAAAATATGCTGATACGATAAGTAGCATATCAAAATGAAGGATTTATTGTGCCATGTTTTGGAAAAAACGTTGCAGCCTCGAGAAAAATATATTTGAAGGTAAAAAAACATGGTCAAAAATTTTACCAAAATTTCAAAACGGTGTCAACAAATTCTGAAACAAAATTTGCATTTTTGCATTAAACAATATGAAATTTGTTGCTATCAGTACCGTTCTCATTTCCAGTGAATAGTGCGTGAAAAAATACATATTGCCATCTGTAATTTTTCATATCTCAAACCATTCGAAAGTTATCGACAAAGAACAAAAAAAACCTATTTTCGAGGGTGCCTTCCACAGCTCAAAAAATGACTTGGCACGTAAACAAAAATATGTGTTGCCTATTTTCGTCTATCTATCGGCATGTCAACTTTCATCCACCATCGATAAGTTCGACCTCGCAACGTTCCCTCGTTAGTGTTTATTTCCAAAGCATTAAGTTTTCATTGATTTAAAACCCTAAAAACATATAACGTGCTACCATGCGCGTAAGTAATTCGCAAACAAATATTTAAAGATTTTGCATTTATATCATTGCAGTTTTCTTCTTCGTGTTGCAGAAGCTGAGAAGTGGGTAAATACATGCCGAGTTTGTGGAATTCTTGCATTGCAACATTGCGCCAAATGTAAAAAAGCAAGTTACTGTTGTCGACCTCATCAAGTTCTGGACTGGAGAATTGGCCATAAACACCAGTGCGATCCCACGTTTCCAGAAAAAACAAAAACAAATCCTGCGGACCTTAGTAATGTTTTATTTCCAGAATATGAAATCGTAATGGAAACGGAGGAAAAAAGAATGTTGCAAGATGAAAATGATGATTTGGCTACAGAACTTGCAGAAATGGAACGCTTCAAATCGCTAGTAGAATCTGGCAAAGCGGGAACGCTTCAATCAGAAACAGAGATTGATGCCGATCTACAAAATATGTCGAAAACCGAAAACGATGAAATCTTCACACAGTTCAGTGAAGAGGTAAAGAAGAACCCCGACCAAATATTAAGGTAATGTCACTATTCTTCCACCGCCGATAAATCCGAGAATTACTTGAAATTATATAGCATTATTTTAAATAACGTCGCATTGTCAGCATATAAATTGTATATGAATATCGTATGTTGGGTTATCGAGAAATAACCCAACAATCGTTGAAAGGCCGTAAATCATTTTTTACACCAATGTATGGCGAAAGTCGTAACTACGTGATCACTAAAAGAAAGGAGCTATATTTTCTAGTTCCTAACATTATTTTCATCTCACTTCGCCGGCACTGTACTCTTCATGAGAGTTTTATGGTCTAATAACTATATTGTGTATTGAATATGCTACTCTTGTATAGTGGTGGCCATATACTTACGTACACTTACTAAAATCATTCTTTTTGCTGTGTATTTGAGAATTTCATAGTTTAACAAAAATCAGTTTCATTTTATACAAGTTCCTAGTATAGCTCATGAAAGGACAAAGCAAGGTTCCGCTTTCTTCTTATATATAAAAATAGAAGAATGTTTGTTTGTTTGATTGTTTGTTTGTGACGAGTAAGCTCCGATACCATTCATCCTATTGTGATGGAAATTTGGTAAGCTGTAGTACCCACGCCTGCGAAGGTTTTTGCATTAGTAGAATAATCTTATATATCAAAATAAACGCGTGCAGTACTAAAGAACGAGTGAAAGAAAATTAACATTTATGTATATTTATGCACAAAGATTAACTTGACAACTGTCAAAGTATGCCACCAAAATGACAAGCGAAATGAAAGACATTCATTCGTTTTGATGACTCGATTGACTCGATATATATTAGTTGCATAATTCATTTGACAACGACTATCGAATAAATTAATCATGACTCTAAAGCGGGAATCAATTGGAAAATCTACACCTCAATCAAAAAGGAAAAGTACATTACGAGTTTCAGAGACGGACAAGCAACGAGAAGTAAGACTGGAAACCGATAGAGTACGTACGGCAGCAGTAAAGTGTGCGTACTATGACGACACGCTCCTACCTCCTCTTATCCTCGCATAACTCAACAGCGCTCCACTATACCGACACATTTGAAATTTCACACATGGACAGAAAAACAAAAAATATTGTCTGTCAAATGAATTATGACACTAAAACGGCATTGCAGCGCATGCCCGATACCGGTAGTTCATTATAATTAACAAGTTTTCCGTGTTTTTTGTTCAAAAGCCAAATTTCTTGCAGAGACGTAATTACGTACATAGATAAATATTTTAAATTTATAATAATGTTGGCCGACATGTAATCAATATTTAATAGCTAAACGCTTATTTGTAAGAACAGCGGCACACCTACGCGGCATAGATTCTATAAGTCAAACATGTCGATTAATTGATACCAAACCCCAAGCTTCTTCTACAGCCACCCCAGACAGCACGATGGTGACTAAAAGACCACTAAAAGACGGCGCAATATATGTAAAGTCAACTTTCAAGAAAGGCATAAAGATGTCTAAAACATACTACAAAGATGTCTTATGTCCAGATATTTCATGTTTTTCCGGCAAGATTGAAATACGTCTTGCAAGCATGTCTGAAGGACATCTTTTTAAAAAGCCTGAAAAAAATCAAATTGCGAAATATTTCCATTCGCTCTTTGTACTGATTTTATTAGTTCAATCAATTTATGAAAATGAGGAAAATTTTGAGCAATGGATTTTATTATTTATTGCACATTAATCATCGGTATAAACAAACATAGTAATAATATCTGAAACAATTATAAAGATGGTATGAATAATAATAGAACATTAGAAAGAGAAGCATATACAGACAAATATGTCTCTTTTTTCCCATGTTTTATTTCATGTTTCGTGACCGTATTTTCTTAGATGGTAGTTGTACTTGTCACCTGTGTGGCGCGATCTTTCACTAAAGGCACGACTCAGCACCGATTCTGTGGCGTTCTTGTGTCTTCTCAAGACTGCTCCTGGAAACAATTGCGATTCTGTCACTAAAAATGTCCACAATTTATAACTTTTAATTAGAAACTATATTTGTTTTAAATTTTCGGTTTTAATTTTTACAAACATTTTTTAGCCTAATAATAACTAATATACCGATAACAATTGTTGAAAACACCAAGTCCTTTATGCCATTGATTTTTCTCTGACCGTCCCAGGTAATACTTTTTCCTAACTTATTTGTCAAAAAGGTCGAAACACAATTTCCCATGTGTCCCGAGGCTGTTCTTCCTCCGTTTTGGATAAGTTTCTTTTTTTATAAGGACATTCATTTTTTAATTAGTTTTCGCAAGGTTTCCAAAATTTGGCAAGTATTTTTGCACATTCACAAATTGCTGTTGCAATTCTTGATCCTGTGTCAAGTCAGCAGAGAATCTCTCAAGATCTGCGATACAGCGGAGTAGAAAATTTGGCAAATTGTCAACCATTTCGTCAATGTCCGTCTCGCGCTGAGTATGGTTAAGCAAACCTAATATTTGGTTGAGTTACGATCCGTTACTGCAAACCGTTCTTCGCTCTGCCCGGCAAATTGATTCAGAAGCTGGTCTAAATAATCGAAAAAAATATATGATTTACAAAATATTCTCCATGCTATATTAAGCTTTTCAAAGCTGTCAACTCACACATGGAACTGTTTTCTAAATCTTTCGAAGAATCATAAGTGAAGTCTTGTGGAGAAGGCCTTTGAATTTTTGACTTCCGTGAACACATTCCGGTTAACTTTTCGCCAAGGCGTTATCTGAATTACAATCAAAGTTTATTCTTTTTTTAATAGTTTTTTGTGAAACGGGTATATAGCAATTCTCTTTTTAATCCGTGTTATTACAAAAATTACGAACGTTTGAATGGGCGACTTACTTTTTTATTTTCGCCAGTATCATCCGTATCGTCATGGAATTTTTTTTTTGTTTTTCGTATCCGTCTGACAGGAAACTTTTTAATTTCTGTATCTTCTTGCACACTCTCTGCTACAACTTTATCCGAAGAAAGAAATTCAGCCTGTTTTTCGACTTTTTTTTAGCATAATCGCTGTAAAGCGTATGGAGATAATAGCATATGGAGCTGTAAATGCCAATGTATTGTTTATAAAATACTATCAAATTAAGTATAATAATTATTACTATTATCAGTTCATACTCACCATATGGTGGTAATATGTATTTTGGAGTTAGTTTTGGCCATGGGCTTTCTGGTTTCATTTTCTCTTCGTTGCTTTGGGAATAAACGTTCCCTTTGGAGACCAATAACAAATGTTATTTTCTTTGTCCACCTATAACGATGGCACGGTTGCATACCACTCATCAACGATGTTAACGTTAAACATTTGTGGAATATTGGAACATACACTCAGTTAATCGAACAGGAAAATGATTATATTGATATTTTAAAATTGGAGACTTTGATAAGATCGTATGAAAGAGAACACCTAAATAGAAGTTTTTTATTGTTCTTTCTCATCAGTTTGACATTTTCTAGACCTTTTTTATCTTTCTAAATGTATTTGCTACATTATTTTCAACTATTTGACGATGGATTTGTTGAAGAGGTTTTTCGAATTTCCGCAACATCTTTTTTGACGACTGCTAATGATTTTCGAAAGGAGAGATACTAAAAGAGTGCAGAGGACCAAAACGTTGTGCACAATCGGCCAAATGAATCAAACTATCAACCGTATATATCATGTTAATTTATCCGTACAGCAATTTAAAGTGTACAGTACAGCAACTTAAGTCTTGCAATATAGTAGAAACATTGAATATTGTCAGATTCTCTCACCGATATACATTCTGAGCTATCAACTGACCCTGCTCCTCACTCTTATTGCCATCAACCTGGTAAACCCGTTTATTATACTTTGTGCAGTTCTATTTATGTGATAAATTTATCTCCAGCGATTGCAATCGTTTTTATGTTATATTAATTTTATTTTGTCTTAGCTAGACATTATTTAGACACATGTTCAGAGATATAAATTACTTTTAAAATTTGTTGTAGATTATGTACATATTTATGAAAATGATATACTAGGAGCATTACTCTTACGAACAACAATCACAATGTTATCTAGGACATCTATGAAAAATGGCATTTTCTAAATGTACGAGTATGTGCGCTATACAGTCTCAATACCATGAAGCCTTTTACTCCCCCAGGAAAGATGCCTTATGAATTTATAATAGACCGCACTTTTGGAGTTTAACATAATAACAAAAATTTCAAGAGGTGAGAAAATCTCTTGAACCATATTTTAAATGAACAGGTTGAACGCCAAGCCATTAAAAATTCAGAAAAAGCCTTTTCAAAATATTGGTCGTCCAGCAATACATTAACAGCAGAAATTCATGTCTCAGTTTGTTTACTTTTTAAGGGAAGTAAGTTGGCCCAAAAAGCTTGCAACAAAATACTTAGCTCCACAATAATTGAAAATTTGAATTCAATTTTCCAAAAATTTCCGATTCTCGAACATAATTCACAAAGCATTCACATATCTTCTGTAGTTATTATCTTTTTATTTGGTTTATTTAAATAAGACGATGAGATCCCTCAAATATCATTGGCCTATGTAAAAAAAGACTGAAAAATAATGAACATTTCAATAGTCTGTCATGCACGTACGTTTTCTAGATGTATAAAACATCAGAAGAAATACATTAAATCGTAGCATTGATCTGTTCCATATTGTAATATCTTAAGAGCACGTGGACTGATCGGGATGAAACTAAAAAATCATTCGGAGGATGCAATACCATTATGTTAATCAATTAACCTCGCAGTTGTATTTGTAAAATGAACTTTGTGTTCAGTGGGACAACTTGTAGACGGAAAAAGGAGCGACATTATTCTACACAACATGGCCAAATTTAAGTAATGGGAATGAAGACTTTTTAACGTTTTTTCTAATTACTTCGCATCGCGATACTGACGTGTTGTTTTGATAGGAAAGTGAAGTTCATAAAGTCACTGCCCCAAATAACAACCTTTATACATGCAGCAACCTATTATATACAGAAGTTTCAGAAATATGAAATATGAATCTATGAACTATTTCGTCACAATCTTTGCTCAAAAACCCTATTTTTTACGCTGAACCCCTTTTTTACGTATCATACATAACGATAAACTTCAGAACACAGACCGTAAAGAGTCTTATAAGTTAACTCCTTGAAAAATCCTATAAGTATCAGATATTCAGTTTCAATTGTATATGAATTTTGTTGTCGCTTCTTAATAAACGAATTCTATGTTCACATGTGGTTAAATAGTTATTTATTATTGTTACAACGAAGTATATATTTCTGTTAAGGTATGATCGTGGCGGAACACCATTATATATATCTTCAGGCGGTCAGCCCCAACACATTCCAAAGTGTAGTGAGTGTAATGCTGAAAGACAATTTGAATTTCAGGTATGTGTGTACGAATGACAGATGAAAAGTAGCATGCCAATTGCCAATATACGGTTGTAATATGATCCCATTATATTCCAGATAATGCCTCAGCTGCTCAATTACCTTCAGTTCCATGATGTTCTGAATAGTCTTGATTGGGGAACGCTGATGGTTTTTACTTGCAAAAATTCATGCATAGGCAAATCGGGATATACCGTCGAATATATATGGAAACAAGATATCGTTGAAGTTGCATCCGATTCTATATCAATTAATGAATGATTCATTTGTTTCCCTCAATGAATAAAGAAAACTACGAAATTTAATTAACTACACATAATCTTAATTAAAACAACTCTAAAAGGTCGCTGAGGGTTTATACCACCTTTGCGCTCGCAAAAATAGGTATAGAAATAATTTGTTTTTCAGTGCCATCATGTAAAAAAATTGAAAAATACATTTAAAATATTTCTTAGACGTCCTTAAGTCTGATAGTGATTAAAGTGCCCTCTCATATCCACACGGAGAGAATTTTTAAGTCATTTTTACTGTGAAATCACAGTAACTGAGTGAAAAATGTGCAATTCTTCAGGTTTTTAGGAAATAAATTATATATTTTAATGGAAACGAGTAAAAATTTACTGCTGCGTAACAGAAATTAAAAATATTTTCAAGAATATTTACTGAAATTAACAGTAAATTTTCGCGAAACGTAAACATTACTACAATAAGTTGAAAAAAGTGGTGATACAATTGAAAGTGTACGGTACACATTGAGAGATTTGCGTGTCAGTCTTGAAAATTTAAAAAAGCAGGCCGAAATTTTCTGTGCGTCCACCAGAATTTTTATGCTCTTCATAGTAAAATCAGTTATCGCCTAATCGTAAGTACAGGCTAATGCCTGTCGTACGTGAATCTGTGTATATAGACGCCTGAGTATGCACTTGTGTATGACGAGCGAGACAATGCCGATTCGCGAAGCTTAGTAACAGTTTCGACTGTTGGTAAGTTTCGCGAATCATCTAAACAGAGGCATCGAACATGAGCATTATAGTACGAAGAATGTGATAAAAAAGTTTCGTGCAATCTAGTGTGTCTTACGGAAGAAAGAAAATCAACGCGGCAAGAAACTGATGAATGGTGCTTAAAACGGTACGCAAATCTTATATTAAAATAACGAATAATCAAGAAGAAAAATTATGACATTTTAATAAGAAATGTTTGAAAAAAGTGGTTAATTAATTTTAGAATGAAATAAATCTTGACGATCCGCGGAATGTAAGTACGTATCAATTTACGTCGTTGTCTATGTCTTTGTTCTTAATAGTTTGCTTTCGTATTTAATATCTGTTTTCATTTTTACGTATTCTCATTTGTATTCTCTATATATTCGTAATGGTAATTCGTATATTTGTGATTCTTTTAATTTGAGGAAGTTCATGTTGCTTGCCTCAATAGATGGGAAACTTGTATTGAAAGCATACGTAAAAAATAAAGGTTTCCTAACCACGAGCGTGCGAAATTTCTTGGCTCGCACCATCTTAAATAAAGAAAAGGGGGAACGGCCGTTTCAAAATATTAATATTCAACTAGAACCTCAATACCTCAAAAGATTCAAGTGAGTTTTAAAAATAAACTATATATAATTATTCAAACATTTCAACATTAACCGTTTGACTGCTAGGCGGCGCAAAAGACAAACGATCGCAGCGCTTTTATGCCCCGTAGCAGTCAAACGGTTAAAGGATGTTATGTGCCAAGTCTGTTGAGCTAATCTAAAAATATTTCAATTTGTTTTCAAATTTGTTACTTCGATTTTATTTTTATATAATTGTAGAAAAACATCCTACATACATACATATATTTTTAAAACGTGTGAATATATCTAGATATCACTATCGATTTATTTATTGAATATCAAAGATATGATTGCAATGCACTTTCGAATAGTAACATATTTATTTACGTATTTGAATCAATTCTACCAATTGAAGCATCAAATCGGAAAGATTGGAGAGTCTTGCGCAACAGATAGAAGATTTATTTCCGGAAGAATATAAAAAAGTATATCATTCTCTGTATAAGCGTGTGGGAAAGGCTTCGATTAATCCTTCAGGAATATTATACGACCATTATCAATATCTAAAATCGAAATTCCGGAAAACCTGTCTTCTGAAACCTCTACACGAACGGAGTCAGGAATCAACGAAAGAAGAAATCGGAATTACAGATATGAGTGAATTTTCCAAAAATATTTCGTAGATGAGGAGAGTATAATCAGAAAAAATTGATAAATTCAAGGAAATCGATTTTAATGACAATTGTTATTGGTTCAAAACGTCGTATTTTTAACTTCATTTTTTAATACTTATCACACTATAACACATTCAACCGTTACCTTTAACCTTTAAGAATTGTGCGCTAATAATAGCACATCTGAACTGAACATTTATCATTGACCTAGCACACCGATCATAAACCGAAAAAACTATTACCTATTTTTTCGATTTTTTGCTAAATCCTGAAACTGTTGGGAGTATTTGCACTTGAAAAAAAACCGGAAATTTTAATTGTCCTCTTAGTTCTACTCTTTTACCATCAATGTTTCCCTGCTCTCATTACAATTCAGATATTAAAATCTCAGAGACGATGGTATACAGTCTTAACCTAACGCTGGCCCTAGTCACTTCGTATTTCGCGCTAACCTAACTGTGCTAATACTTGCTGTCATTCTCACTAAATTGTTTTTGCACTATACTTATACTAATTCCTTGAAATATGATCGTAATTTTGTTAATAGGAGAGAAGTCTAAGTGCTTGGAATGGTTGAAAACTCACGTAGCCCCTGCAGAAACCGTAATATCAAATTGGAAAATTTCTTTGAACTCCCGGAAAAATCTTTTAAAAAAGAACTTGCCCATTGCGCATTACTACAAATTATTTCCCGGACTTCGCGTGCAACTGGGAAAAAAATTGATAAGAAAATAGTATACATTTTGCCGAATATACAAAAATTATCTAAGATTATTTCGATTTTTTTATAGTTTAGTTTTCTCAAATAGAACTATGATATGCAATTACAGGTTTTCTTTTGATATTTCGGAAAGAATTAAACCTGTAAAAAAATATTTTATATAGGAAAACTGATGTTTTTCGTTATTTTCGAATTATGCGCATTTCACATTAACTTTCATTTTACTTCACATTTTTGTGAATAAAAAGTAATGTGTCGAAATTTTACGAATAAAAGGGTTTTTTTCAAGTACCATCGTCAACAATAAGATGTTTTATTTTTCGACAGTTGGAAGCCGACTTCAATCAAATTTATCCAGAAGAAAACAACTGTTTTGACAACTGGAATACTTCTCGGGATCATCTAATAGATACAATCCGAAACAACCAGAAAATAACATCTGTGACGGATAAAGCTCTTGTCTTGCTACTGCCGACTCTATTTGTACGCACGTTTTTCTTTACTCGGTATTCCTTTTTAATAATTTACTGTAGGTATAATTTATGAAATTACAGACAATAAAGACGTGTTAATATTCTACTTGCTACCCTACGTCATCCATGGTTTAAGGAAACCGAAAAGAAGCCGTACCGAAGAAAATCAAGAACAACGAAAAGAAAAATTGATTGTTTCCGAAAGGCGAGTATCGTTTTTTTACATGTCGAAGTAAATACAATGTTGATAACATTTGATTTGATTCGTTTTGATTCAGATATAATAAACATATAGATATTTTTGTTATAACAGACAGGAGAAGATCTTGAGACTGTTGTAGAGCAGAGAAAGGAACATCATCGGTTAAATCGCCAAACGTTTCAACCAACACCGGTTTTCATCGGGCCATTGGTTAATATTGAAGCATCGTATGTCTTAGTAAACGACGTGATTTATAAGATGGATTCTGCGTTGCATTCGGTCGATTTGTGTTTTAAAATATATTTCGCGTTGGACTGTGCATAACCAGAAAAAGCCACTTCCATTTGGATTTTTTTACAAAGAGCTCTATATGGAATACTCTTAGACAAAGATAGGGTAAATCGATCGGTAAGTATTCTCGAAGGCCAAATTTATCACCTGTAACGCGTCAGTGAAACATTATATATTTTGATTACGATGTATAACTGTAATACTCACAAACAAAAAATTTGTTGATAATACAATATTTTTGAAGCATATTAAATACTCTCATCGGCAAAGTGATAAAATGTATATTGATGAAACGCCAAATCTGGAAGAAGCACCATTATTTACCGAGCTATCAAAGAAGCGCAAAAGTATTGAAACATCTTTAATTGAAAAAAAAGAAATCCCGTTGGGTATTCGTTTTGCGGCAAACTTGTATGATCATCCCGATTTGCCTCAAAAGCATTTGTGTTGCTTCAATAATTTCTTGCTATATACTAAGGGAAATAACCGTTCGTATTTCGTATTATAATATCCTGAACAGAATATCTAATTGTGAGACAAAGCAAGTAAGAAAGAAAGGTATAGGCGACCTTCAACCAGAGAAATTTACACATACACGCTAGATTCTCTAGATCACTTTCTCACATATGTTGTTCCCTTGTTTACATCGAGCTTGGTTGAAGATATCGCTGTTTACGAAATGTGCGACGCTCGCTTCGATGTTACAATAGAGAAGATTTTCGTCGAAATATTTTTTCAAACACCTTACTATGCGTCTACTATGGAATATTCTCGAAATTTAACATATTATTACGTCCCGAGAGGGAGACACAGATCGAAGACATGTGGCGGAGTCGACACTGACAGTACCGACGCCGCCGACAACGGACACCACAGCCACGACACGACGGCGGAAGCAAGTGATAAAGCCGCGCGAGTATTATGAGTGAAGAGACTAATTTAGGTCAGAACATTCGATGGCTCCGTACTCGTAAGAAACATCCCAAGAATTTCCTGGGATGTTTTTTCCGTAAGAAGCATCCCAAGAAAGACAGAAATAAAAAATAAGAAGAATGTGCGACTTACGACTTACCTGCGAGTCTACAGTAACCTGTAAAGGATAAGAAAACCGATTAATAAAGATTCTAATACTTACCGTACGGCTCAACCGTGCATTCTCCACTCTATAACTCCACAAACTGGTGACCCCAACGTGATATACAGTCGCAAAAGAACTGAAAACAAAAATTAACCTAAAATCGCAACGTGGGGAACAGAGTAATGGCGCTACATTCACTAAAGTACAGTCTAAGATAGGGAGAAGGTAGCCCCGAAACGATAGGAGGTAACAATGAGCGAGAGAGCGAGTTTCAAGAGTGCTTCGAGGGACAAAGCGCAAGTTCTTTAGGGCGTCGAGATGGGCGCGGAGATACGGGACAGACACGAGACGCGAGCGGCGCAATAGCGAGAACGACATGCCAGAACATGATCTTTGTGGTTAACAAGATCCAACTTGCACTATTTCGATCCGAAAGGCCGGACGTATGGTTTTTCATCGTGAAGTCAGATTTCTTGACATCGAGAATCACAAATGACGAGAGCAATTATATCGCGGTCCTGAAAGCGCTTGACTCGCGAACTGAGAGAAATGAGAGAATTGGCGGCGGTTGGCTTGAGTGGCGAAGTCCTGCATTCGTTGTGTTCGATGCAGATGCCTCCGGACCTAACCCTGATGTTGTTGATGTCACAACAACTGGACTTCAACGGGTTAGCTGAAATGGCAGACAGAGTAATGGACTCAATGAAATTTTCCAGAGTCATGGTCACGAGCACAGTCCCGCAGAGGGATGAAAGGACGTGCAAGAATTGCGCAGCGCTGGTGGAAGAGCTGAGAGAAATGCGGCAAATGTTTACACAATTTCTGAAGGTGCCATAG
This sequence comes from Tryphoninae sp. B BG-2022a, assembly GCA_030523005.1. Lineage (NCBI taxonomy): Eukaryota > Metazoa > Arthropoda > Insecta > Hymenoptera > Ichneumonidae > Tryphoninae sp. B BG-2022a. The sequence continues at coordinate 16,253 of JAPYZU010000603.1, forward strand.
TCCTCGAGACACGAAAATAGCTATAACCGAAATAACGACTGGCAATCAAAACGCTCCAGAGCCAGATCCAGATCTAGTTTGAAATCAGGCACAGTGAAGAAACCTGGGATCTGTTACTATCACCAGAGCTTTGGGGAAACCTTGTTCAAGTGCGAGCCAAACTGTATTTATAAAACAAAACAGCAGGTAAACTAGCGCAGCTGTCGTCAGTACAGGCTCTCGGAGACAGCGACAATCACTGCACCAGCAGTCTACCGCCTGAATTTCGCTTAACCATATACGACACTGCGACCAAACTCAGATTCCTCATTGACTCAGGGTCATCAGTATCAGTAATCCCCAGTAGGATGACAGTAAAAAAAACCGACTATTGGCGGTAACAACCTATATGCAGCCAACAATACGGTGATTAAAACGTACAGAGAAAAGGTAATGAATATCAACCTGGGACTGCAACGGGAATTTCGATGGCCATTCGTCATCACAGACGTGCAATCGGCTATCGTAAGTGTGGATCTTATTGGAAATTACGGCATACTGATCGACGTAAAAAGCCGGTGATTGTTGGACTCGACAACAAACAAGCGTCACAAGGAAATATAGCCGCAACCACAATTTACAACATTACAACAATAAACAAATAAGGCGAGTATACCGATTTATTAATCAAATACCAAAATAATAAAAATACAAAAACAAAAAAAATAATCAAGTAAAGCATTACATTCAAACCACCGGAACACCAGTCTTTCAACGACCAAGACGAGTCGTGGAAGAAACATTGAAAGCTTTGAAAGAGGAAATCGTGTACCTTTTCGAAAATAACATAATGAGACCATCCAGTAGTGCGTGGGCGAGTCTGATACACCTGCAATCAAATCCGTTAGGAGAATGGAGAGTATGTGCGGACTTCCGAGGATTAAATGCAATCACAGTTCCAGATCGATATCTTACAGGGCATAGCCGCCACCTATTTCAAGCATTGCATGGCAAAAAAGTAGTCTCTAAGTTGGATCTCAAAAAGGTGTACCATCAAATACCGATGGCCAGCGAGGACACCGAGAAAAGCGGCATAATAATGCCAGTGGGATCATACAAATTTTTGGTAATGTCATTTGGATTGCGAAATGCATCACCGACGTTCCAACGACCGATGCATAGTATCTGCAGAGGAGTCGATTTTGTAATCGTATAGATAGACTACGTTCTCGTATTCTCTGAAAGTGTAGAAGAGAGCACCGCAAACATTTAGATATCGTGTTTAAAAAATTAAATAATAACGACTTATCGTTAAACCATGATAAATGTGTTTTAAGAAAACCGAAACTAACATTTCTGGGATACGAGATAAGCGGAGAGGGATACAAACCCCCGAAGGAACGAATGGATGGAATTGCAGAGTACCCAAAGCCTAAGACAACGTCAGAGTTAAGGAGAATTTTGGGTCCCATAAATCACTTTCGCCGATGCATTCCAAACGCAGCAAAGATACAAGCGCCACTCAACGACTTTTTAAAACAGACGAAGAAAAACAAGCGAAAGATCCCATGGAACTAGGCAGCGGAAAAAGCACTTACGGAGTGCAAACAGAACGTAGTAAAAGCGATTGCGACTCGATTCCTAATACCAGAGTCACCGCTCTCGTTAACAACGGACGACTCCAAAACAGTGATAAGCGCATCCCTGGAGCAGAAAGACAAGGACAAATGGGTGCCGTTCGGATTTTTCTCCAAGAAATTAACACAGCTCAGAGAAACTACAGCACCTACGACAGGAAACGACTGGCCATATATGAAGCGATACGATTCTTTCATCACATCCTCGATGGTGGACAATTCGTGGTGCGAACTGATCACAAACCACTCGCCTCCGCGTTCAAACAAAAAGCAGGAAAAACGTCACGACGATTGCTCTGACAACTGGACTACATATCCTAATTTACGACAGAGATCACATACGTAAAAGGAAAAGAACATGTTGTCGCGGATGCATTGTCAAGGATAGAGCAAATTGACAGCATCAATATGTCCAAGGTTTTATCGGTCCAAAACGATTTGGGAGGCGCAATCGGCAGACGAGGAATTAAAAGAATTGTTGGAAAAGCAATCGTCTCTGAATTTGCCACTGCTATCAGTGGAACCGGAGATAAAAATTTACTGCAATATCTTCGAAGGAGTCTTTCGTCCATACATCCCGAAATCCTTGCGACAAGAAGCGTTTGAGTCAATCCATGGGCTGTCTCATCCGAATGGACGAAACACCTGTTGAATCATGAAAGGGAAATATGTATGGCCAGGAATGAAGAGGGACGTTTTAGAATGGTCAAGGACTTGTGACGCGAGTCAAAGATTGAACATTCACCGGCACAGTAGACTTTCGCCGAATCATATAGAAATACCGGAAGGGCGATTCTCGCACATAAACATGGACCTGATTGAACTCCCAGCAGTTAACGGAGACCAATACTGCCTCACGATTATTGATCGCTTTTCGCGGTGGCCAGAGGCAATACCGTTAAAAGGTATCACGGCGGATGTGGTAGCGAACGCATTGTTTAATAATTGGATATGTCGATACGGAACTCAATTATCCATTACTACTGATCAGAGGAAACAGTTCGAGTGCTCGCTATTCGCATCACTGGCAAAATTGGAAAGGGCAATGAAAATTAAGACAACCCCTTATCACCCAGCGTCCAATGGGATCGTCGAACGATGGCACAGAACGTTAAAAGGAGCACTCACTTGCAACCGTCAAATTCTCTGGACAGAACTCCTACCTACGGTGTTATTGAATCTTCAAACGGCATTCAAAGAGGACATCGGCGCGTTCTGTGCAGAAATGTTATACGGTACCACGCTACGAGTACCAGGCGAGTTTAACATAAATAACGACATGATTACCGACCCTCAGATATTCGTAGAGAAACTCCGGACATTCACCGCATTCCGTGAATGTCCGGATTTTTTTGCTTTTGCGACTTCCAACTCAGTATATCGACTAGCTCATTTTTCGATTCAGCCAACTTAATAAATTGCATATTTCGATAAGCGACACTCGATTTTTGCGGTGACTCAGACAAGCGTCTCCGTTTATCTATAGAATGCGCATGCTTCACATTAACATTTGTTGGCGAAGGGGCGGAATTTTCTTTGTCTTTCTCTTCTTCCGTTCTCTCTTTTGTCATTTGAATATTTTTTTCTTGAGCTGTTTGCAGCGATTGGCTTTTTGGGTGACGTAATTGCCAATATTCATCCTCATCTCCAGAATTTTCATCATTAGGATTTTCGTCGAATATATATGAGGTTTCCGCAGTCACCACTCATTGTCAAAAGGATTTTCTAATCCTGTTATCGTCAAATCAATCATGCTTTTTATACGGTCACACACTGGATCTTCTGATACCTGAGATTTCCCTCCACCTACAGGAATATCTCACTATTAATATGAAGTTCAATTATTTGCAAGAGTTAAAACTGCATGCTGTTAAGATCACTGATTGGCTTCAATATTTAACGGAAATAAGTGATTACAAATAATTTTCATTCAAAATTAATGGTTAGATTTTTTGAATAGTTTATTTACACTTGTTCTGGGGTTCTGAGGTTACCTGTAGCGAAACAGTCTCGACCCAAATCTGCATAGTGCTTCCTCTTTTTTTTAAGTTTGTCCCAGCAAGTCTTGCGAGAATTGACTGACCGGAGGTTTGAAATGTTGTTATAATTGAAATCATTTCAGATTTGATTCCAGCAGTCTTCTTTTTGATTCACACTGACACTATCAGCTTTTTTTATTTTCTATTATATCCTTACATGTTGTCACCAATTTAATTAATTTTTCTTTTTCCACTGTAGAAAAATTAGGACGTCGTTCGGAAGTCATTTTTCGTATTTTAGGCGCAAATGTATTTGGTAGGGACGCCAAAACCACTGCATTTGTTTATTTTGTTGGTAGAGGTATGTATGTGTAATAACATCCCTTCCACTACCCCATTACGGAAAGCCAATCACGGACAACAGTTGATAAGAAATAAGCACTCGGTTGAAGTTATCAGTAACGGGCTATAGGTTTCCGGAAACCTCGGTTAAAAATGAATAGTGGACCGCAAGTGCGATAAACCGATCATTAAAGCCGCGGTTAGATTTAACGCTTGATTAACAAATCTCGCGTTTAACCTCGAGTTGTGGAACCGGGCCTAAACTGTTTTCCCGCTCGGTGGTTGGAGGACAACATTCATTCCTCCACAACCCCGACAGGTTTTGGTTCCCCTTAAAGCCCTGGCGAACTTCGACAACTGTTGTCCCTCGTGGGAAATGATCTAAAAGCATGCCACCATCACGAACCTGACGCTGATCGGGCGGTGAACCGCCCTCAGTACGCCGCACGCAGATCCGTCTAGAGTAGCTGGAGATCGTCAAGACCTCTTTTGCACGCTCCCAGACGTCTGGGGTGTCCCCTCCGGCTGACTTGGGCAGACGCCCGCTGCCTTTTTCTCTCCGCCGCCTCCTTTGCGGACGTCACCCCCTCGCAGAAGGAGGCGACGGCATCCCATGCGCTTTCCCTCTCGACCATAGATTGAATCAACGTCGGAAGCGATAGCGTCGTTGCACTGTCCATTCTGAACACATCGCCAACCTATGCTGCGTCGAGTCCTCCGCACTGGCGCAGTAACGATATGCGGGCGTCTCAACCTTCCCTATCCGCGACACAAACGTACCGAAGTATCCATCCCGTAATGATCTGTGCTATTCGGAAAGAGAATGCGCCGTGACGTCTCTCTAGTCATTCGGCCATGACGCGCCTGACTGCCTCCACCATGCGGAGAACTACTGTGGGGTGCGCTAGACGCCGATCAAATTCCATCGTGATATCCTGTCGGCGTTCCAACTGTCATTTCTGGATTTGGCTCGGTAGCGGCCATTCGCCCCGACGGAGTGCCTCGGTGTGTCGCTTGTATACCGACGCTATGGTCGCATCTGGATCACACGGCAACGATCCGACAAAAAGACTCGCCGCCTCGAAGAAGATCGTGTCGTACCCTCTTACGATCCTGCAGGCCACTGCATGCTACCGTCTGCGCAGCAAGGCGAAGTTGGCGGCCAGGAGATTCTTCATCTAAACAGATGTCCCATATAGGGCTATGACAACAAACACGTGGCCTCGGACTCGTGGAGCGCCACCTCGAGGTCCAGCTGTCGGATCCTATCAATGACCAGCTCAACCCTAGTTGTCGTCTTTGCCGCCGCCAACCGGTGCAAGCCATCCCACACAAACATGAGTGTGTCATCAGCGTAACAAACAACTCGCTGCGCAGCACCCAGTCATAACGAATGTTCCACAGGAGTGGCCTCAATACGGAATCCTACGAAACACTGCCCGGCATCTCCCAGCGTCCCAGGCCTCTGTGACCCGGGTAGATGGTCGAACGATCCTCCGAATAAGCCTCAATGGTGTGGGGGAGATAGGTCGACACTCGATTGTACTCGAGTGCCTCCCTGGTGCAGCCCCACGGCAATATTTCGATTTTTTACTTTTTATATTTTTTTTAATAATTTTGATTGCTCAAAACTGTCGCGTAGTTTAGAGCGTGAGAAGTTTCTCCCACCACTCTGGGTGTAATCTCTCTCTCCACTCTCCTTTGACAGCCTCCTACCACTCGCGATGTGCAATGTTGGACGATCTCAGATACCCCCTCTACAGCACTCAAATATTGTCATACATTCCATGCTTGCGAAGCTTATATAAGCTTTGTGCAAAGTTTTCTGCAAATCTATCTCACCATATCTTTTTTATAGTAGATACACTCATTTCAGCTATAAGAGCCCATGTAAAACGGCGGGTTTTAAATAATTAATGTCTCAACTTCTAAACGGTGCAGGCCTTCCAAATTAAATATATCTTTTTGTATCAATTCAAAGATCATCTAAAAAATTTTCTTGAAAATCTGTCTCAAAATGTGTTTACGAGACTACTACCTTAACTGTATTGCATAATGTTAGTTATAATTTTTTTTACTCGTGTCGTTGTTTTCCGTTAGTATCTCTGGTATGCCCCCCCCCTTCTGGGCCTTCTTCCTGACGATCGCAAACTTGTTCATCCATAATATTGGATTATAATATTCAGTCATTTTTGTAAATTATAAAATAATTTTTGGTATAGATATTTTTAAAAGTACATACTACAAGAAAATGGAGAAAACATCGATTTTTTTACTCCGTCACAGCGGGTTTTCCCCTACGTACTTATCGACGAGTTACTCAACTGGATGTATCAACTACGGATAGATAGGTAGAAGCATTCTGAAACTACCGCAATCTCAGTACTATTGGCTCAGATTCGTATGAATACGGTTTTGTACATGCGGTTAAAATTATGATAATGAATTCTTCAGCGCTTGGAATGACCTGGATTGTTTTATATGTATTCACCGTGAAAGTATGCCGTTTTAGATAATCATCACGCAGACTGAATATTGGAACAAACAAGAGAAGTAATCTTTAAATGATACAAGTACCGCCAATCATAAATAAGCAGCTATCTAGTTAAGATTGTATCGAAAACTACATCTCGATTCATATAGGGATTGAGCGTCATCGTTAATTGGGTCGTATGAATTATCGCATCGAGTGGCGTTCATGGCTATCTATAAAATACATTGAGAAAATTTATATCATCCACACTGTTTATGACTGTTTATCTTCGGAATGGATGTGCGACTTACGTTGCTTAAGGAGCATCGCGCATGTACGCAATTTGGGAGCACGTAAACATTAAATCAGCCTGTATCGCGTGCACATGTATGCTAGAGTCAAACATCTATAGTTGTTTGTTTCTAGCACACTGCTATATTGTATACGATGAGTCTACTGAACTGAGCAAAAGGCGTTTGTTTGATTCGAGTATACGCCGACTATAGAGACTTGTCTAGTCTCAAGTATGTGTAATAAGCAGGTACTCTTGGCTCTGCTAACCTAACAAGACGGTGAGGTGAAGATATCTTTAAGTGGCCGTCGACGTGAACATTGAGTTCGCGAATCATTTCGCGAAATTAACACCTGGCGATGGATCCGTACCGCTTGACACATTGCGCTCTTTAAGCTGATTAAATATTTGAGAAATATTTAGTTCTTCAAGTATTTTTAAGAAAAATTGTGAATTTGGAATTACTATATAGGAAAATATAATGAATCGGATTCGGCGTAGAAAAAACAAACTTCGGAAGCAAAAGGTATGTATTTCTTTGTTGTTACGTACAATAGTAATGCCTAGGTGAACGAATAGATACCCACGTTTCTGTAAAAGGCTTGACCATAAATATTATATGCATATCGTGAAAAGGAGTTGAATACCTCAACCTACTTAACAAAATATATTCAAAAGAGTGGACATAAAATGATATGTAGGTATAACATAAATATGTATATGATCGACCCCTTTCAAAAATAATCTCGTTTGTCTTTACTGGCCTGATAAACTTATACTAAAGTTTCAATTTATCTTTGGTTTAATTATAACGATATCTTAATGTTTCGATTTATGACGTGTAGAGTAGTAAAATATAAGACAACACGTTTTTTTTATAGAATATGCTTCTTATTTATCTCCAAGATGGCGATACAGGATTGCCTATATTATTTGTTCTTATAGGTTATCGGTATAGGATATAAAATTAGCACTTTTCTGGGAATTTTAATTGATTATGACTATTTTATATAAAGTTAAAAAATTATATGATACTCAAATAATCTTATATATATAAAAATGGAAGAATGTTTGTTTGTTTGTTGGTTCGTTCTTTCGTTTGGTTGTTCGTTTGTTCGTTCGTTCGTTCGTTCATTTGTTTGTTTGTCATGAGTAAGCTTCTATTCGCTCTGTGCAAAGAGTAGGCAGCGCCGCTGGTGGCAGCTATGAGAATTTTCTGCACGTCCCTGACGCCGGCTATTACATTGGTTTATATGAGAAGTTGACAAATAAAATTACAATAGTTACATCACAAAACGTCTAGCTTATCAAATTTATTAATAACAAAAAAAAGAAGGTGAGACTTTTACACACAACAGTAAGTACCTTTTTTACTTTCAAAGTGCTACATACTTATCTTTTTTTGTATTGAAAATTGATCGATTCTGTAACCTCACATGTCTCTGCAACTGTTTAGATATGAATATATGCATACGGACGGGGTTTCAATCTCTGGCACATTCCATAAATTTTAATCCAGAAACAATAAAAAAAAGGGTTCCCGCCTCGCTACGACGCACGTGGTTCAAGTAGAAGAATGTTTTTTAACGAAATACGTTCATCTGTGATAAGATGTAATGTAATCCGCTAGACTTCCGTTAGTTCACCTCCATATAAGGTGCAATTACAGGTAAAATATTTTTTGGAAATATCTGATCTATTAAAAAACAATAGTGGTATTTGAAAATGTGATAACTAATGTTCCTGTTATGTACTTATGTATTCACATTTCATTAAGCAATATGTGTTGATGATTGGTTGTGTATTTTATAATACGCAATGTATAACACGCAGCGATTGCAAACACTCATTTATTTTCTAGATTTACGGTAATCGCAAAATAACAACCGTGAAATGCGATTGCGTATCAGTGGCGGGCGAAAAATGCAAGCATATCTGCGCACTGGTATGCTACATCAACACCGATCGAAGAACAACACAAACCAGCGCAGATCAAAAATGGGGAAGGTCCTCTCGAAATTTACTCGGAAAAGAAATGTATGCGAAAGGAAATGTGATCGTGGAACATTTTGAACCTAAAAGGGTCATAAACCCTGTAAATGCGCCTCCGTATGATGTGTAATTATCAGGTGTAACACACTCTTGTGCGTTCGGATTAATCTTAGCAGCTCAAGAGCGTCTGAAAGACGATACGAGCTCGAAAGAAACTAAAAAAAAACACAATTGCCTTCATTTAATAACGAGGTGTCTTGGGAAATCTATATTATGAACTTAATAACTTCTGCAGAAGAGAGCGAAATGTACTTGCAAGAAGCCCACTTCTCAAGCTTTACAGCGAAATGTTTTTATGAAAAACATGTTCAATTGAGCGAACAAGAAATAATCACAATGTGCATTAAAACTATAAGTCAAAGCGATTGCTTTGATTTATTTAAGGCTAGAAAGCTTCGAATAACTACAAGTAGTAAAGCCCACGCAATTAAAACAAAGAAAAACGGGATCTTAAAGAAATAATAGATTCTTTTTTAAATGACATTCATACCACATCATTTCCCGCGACCCAATATGGCCAAAAATGGAGAAAATCGCCTGAAAGGAATATGAAACATTATTAAATGTTCAGGTTTTGACCATGGGCACAATCATTTTAAAAGTTCAGCCATGGTTAAGTGCGTCTCTTCACGGCGTCGTGATAGAAGATGGATGCATAACGAAATTAGTAGACATCAAGTGTCCTTATTCGTGTAAAAATGTACCTGTTTATGATGAAATCGCCAAAACTTTTAACGTCACATATTTAGTTCATTCAAATAATCACGAAGATTTGAAATCAACGCATCAATATTACACGCAGTGTCAAATGCAAATGTATGTAACAGGATTGTCACAGTGTGATTTATTTGTATGGTCATCAAAGGGACACTGTGTTGTCACTCTGATACGAGAAGATACCTTTTTAAAAGGTCTGATATCGAAATTACACGCATTTTACTTTGAACACTATCTACAAGCTTTCCGTGAAAGCGACAAAGAAAATATCATCCCTAAATAAGTTTATTTCTCGTCGTAAGGCTATCAATGTTGTTAAACTACAGAAAAGCGTTATGTGACCAAAAAATGTTCCTAATAGTTTTATTAATGTAATAAGTCTGCAGCTGTGATACGATTGAGCAGAACATTGTAACTCAGTTATCGGATGTTTTATTAATTAATAGTTTTATTAATGTAATAAGTCTGCAGCTGTGATACGATTGAGCAGAACATAGTAGTCAGTTATCCGATGTTTTATTTTATAGTCTTATTAATACAAGGATTCTGCAGCTGTTATACGATCGCGCAAAATATTGTAACTCATTGTCAGTTATCCGATGTTTTATTTAAAATTGTTATTTCACACCAAAATAAACATGTGAAATAAAATTCGAGAACCAGTTAGGTACAAAGAATATATTTGCAGTTTCTTTGATAACACCTGTTAGTTTTTTTAAATAAATATAATATATTTACAATTTTTGATGAAATTGAACATGTTTGTCTAGTGTTAGTTATTAGATGAGTTGCGACGAGTTTTCAGACGGCATTTTATTCTTCGACAATTTCTTCACCGCCACTTGGTTTTAAAATAGCAGGCTGCAAATCACCAAAACACAATACACAAAAACTGAATTGTCAGAATGTGGTAGCAGACTTAAAGGCAATTTATCCAATATTTTATAAATTCGAATCCTTTGCACAATCCGTTCGATATGAATTCTGTGCCGAGATATTTTGCACGTTTCAGCAACATCATCAGCAGAAAAATGATTATTATGCAGGAATGGTGGCATTACGAGTAACGTTCCTTTGCCACTTGCCTCTAATGCTGTTTTCACTGCTGGAAAACCCTTGTCAGCTAAAACGACATCGCCTAGTTCAAGTAATTCTAAAAATCCACTTCCAGTAGTTAGTTGCGCATCGGTTGGTCTGTCGCTATAACATTTAGAGACAAATGAAATGTAACCGCCAGGTGTACCAGTGGTGTTAGTTGAAGTTTGCCGGTTTTACTAGTAGATGTCGCTAGCAATATGTATAAATTTCTATGATTTGGCATGTATGCCATTTTTTTCTGTTGATATTAACCTACAAAAATACGCAAGTCACATTCCGCCAAAATAATAGCGTCACATTTGTTTACCTCAGTGAATACGTCGAGTTTCGTTCCAAGTAAATCGCATTTGCGGCATTCGTTGCTTTTCTTATTTCATCAAAAGAAAAAAGCAGCTGAAGCTGCTCAGCGTCCGATATGTCTTCGCCCTTTAATTGTGAATACAAATTTTATTTCGTTGGTAATTAGGTCTCGTTGAGTCTGTTCCAACTGTATACGTAATCATGTGGGAAAAACTTTTTCTCGTTAATACGTCGAACTCTTGTGCATTATTACAATGCTTCCTCATGATTACTTTTTCATCGTTACTAAGATACGATGCCAATCTCTCGACACTCGATGGCATGAATCGGAACGAATCTTTAAATCGATAATCTATGACGGTACCCTCGACATTCTTCGTGAACGAGGTATAATTTTCCTTATTTACTGGCAAAAGCTTGATCAAATCTTCAATTGGTTGGCAAGAGCTTTGATTAAAAAGTGAGAGTCATGATCTGATAAATTATTAAACACTACTGGAATGATGTGTGAGTTTTTAAAGTTCTTGTTACATCGTTCGTGTGCTGCACGGCAATATTTACCAAAGAAATGACAATCATCATGATGCTTTATATTTTCAATTGCAAAAGCTTTTCCGCAAATGTGACATTTTTTTTGCAAAACGGAAGTTCATTTTTTCATGGTGACTCTCCGGCTTCATTGATTTCAAGCTTGCAATCAACGACTCAGCTATGTCTTTTAATTCATTGATAAACCATTCAATACAATCCCTGTTAGGATAAATTTTTAATTTTAATAAAGAATTGTCGAAGCTACATTTGAAATAATATGCAATACTGTGCGTAATATGTTTCTGATGGGCGCTTGTATGTACATAGTCTTTTGGCGATCACAGAAGCATCGATCGCAGAACCATGTGTGGCAATTGTGTCTTAAAATTTGCAATGATCCGAGACGCGAAAGATTTTTTATCAAAGCAAAATGATAAACCGTATTATTATTTTTTCCTAGTTTGACATGAAAATCTTCAATGCTTATTTCTTGTACGAACATGTGAATCATTGATCTGTCGCATTTGTTACGGCTAACGTAAATGGGTATCACTTCGTTACCATGTTTCTTACTATCGTCGTGTTGGAGTCCATACACATTAATTGTCAAATTGTTCATTATTTTAAATTTTCCAATATTTTTCAATCGCATTGGAAAGTCTACCCTCGTACTTTAATACGATGCTGAAGTGACGATACGAAGTTGTGCGAGTCCCATGAGATGAGCTTGGATACTGAGCAGCGGTAACGGTCCACGGGTAACAGTAGGGATTGTCGTTTTGAATGTGGACGACTGCTTTCTTGTTTTGAATGTCACATCGAAACTCGATGAATGTGGATAATCCTCCGCGTAATGGCGTATGCTTGTTGATGTTCACTGTCAAATTGATGATTTCTACCATGGACCAGCCGGAATCTTTTTCTTGAAAGTCTTCGACTTTCACGAGTATATTTTCTACTATGTCGGTATACCACTGCTTAAAATTTGTAGCTATGCACATTTCTGCGTTTCGCGTTGTTCCATCGCATGGGACATGTTACATATTCTAGCATTAAATTGATAATTTAACGAAGAATATTTTTAAGAATACAATTTTCGTCCGGCACGATGACCACTCGAGGTGCGGGGTAATAAAGAAGGGAATTTC